>LPNX010252603.1:12596-51708 GCA_001517045.1 Pseudotsuga menziesii
GGAAGATCTATTAATAATGTACGTTAAGGATCAGCCAGGTAAGTGGGAGGATTACTTGCATTTAGAAGAATTTGCATACAATAACAACTATCAATCATCAGCTAAGTTCAGTCCTTTTGAAGTTTTGTATGGGTGTAAGTGTAACACTCCTATCTCCTGGAATAATCCAGTAGATAGATTAGTGTTGGGGCCCAAATTATTAAAAGAAATGGAACAGATTGTAAAACAAGTGCAAGAGAACTTGAAGGTTGCCCAGGATCAGCAAAAGAGCCAAGCAGATTTGAAGAGAACTCCTAAAGAGTTCCAGGTGGGTGAGCACGTGTTTATAAAGGTAAGACCAAAGAAGAGCTCCCTCAGACTAGGGAGTTGTGCCAAATTAGCGCCACGTTATTGTGGACCTTTTGAAATTTTATCTAGAATTGGTTAAGTTGCATATCAGTTAGCATTACCCCCTAATTTAAAAGTGCACAATGTTTTTCATATTTCTTTTCTGAAAAAGTATGTTCATGATGCTACTCATGTGATTGATTGGAACGTTGTACAGGTAGAACTAGAAGGGGAAGTTCTGGTGGAACCGGACTGTATCCTCGGGAGGAGGGAAATTACTCTGCGAAACCACACGATTGGACAGCTGAAGGTGCAATGGAAGCACCTTAGTCCTGAAGAAGATACTTGGGAACTGGAAAGTAAGATGCGGGAAGCATACCCGAATCTGTTCCAGGAGGTTCCTAAGGAAGAAGAATAAGTAACATCGAGGACGATGTTACATTTTAAGGGGGTGTGTATGTCACATACCCCAATTTTGTAAAATTATGTAAATTGTTTTATTATATTTCTGAGACACTATGTTAAACTTAATCCTAAGTAGGGATTGATGACTCAGCAGAGTCAACAGTAATGGAGTGTAATTCAGAATATTTTATTATTAATAAATAAATTATGGAGACAACAGCATGGGGGAGCTGTTAAAAAGAGGTTACTGGTCAAACTGGTGGATGGAACTAGGTGGAAAGGAAAAAGACAAGTGGCAGCATCCTCAAACACTTCCTAAGTTGCAGGTGGCAACTTCCCTATATTTGGGGTCATGATTCCCCAAGAAAGTGAAATCATAGCAGGTGGCTCATTAAATGACAGTTAACCCAAAAAGACCTAGGCAATCTTTTAAAAGTACTCAATGAAGAGAGCCGAGGCTGCTCAGTTATTTTCCTGAGAGAATTCATTCAGGTGAATGTTATTCAGGAATTTCATTGAGGAAAGAGGGAAAGACAGTAAGGAAGTGTTCTAAGTGGATTACTGCAGTAACTTGATTTTATTTACAGCTTTTAGCTGGGAGAACTTGCTGATAAGTTCAGGATTCATACTGAGTTTGAGGACTGGTATCTGACATTGCTGCACCTAGTTCCAGCCAGGAAGACCAGAGCAAGCTCAGGGGTCCTGAGAAGTCATTGTCTGAGCACTCTCCAGGAGTTGGTAGGGAGGAACGACCTCCCATTGCTGTTGTTGTCCACAGCTTAAACAGGTTCTGTCATTTATTTCTTTGTGTTTACTGATTATGAATGGATGCATGTTATGTTTATATATTTTAGGAGTTAGTTAGTTTCAGTAAAGTTAGTATCTCAGAATATCAATAGTTAAATATGTTAATAGTTACTGTGTTTTCCCACATCTGGTATCACCAAACCGTACTCCAGCACAGTATCTCAGTATTATGAAGTAATATCCTTCTGAACCGAGTTTCCTACTTAGTTACTTATAGTAACCACTAGTGTTTTCTCCAATTTATAAGTACTGTATATTTGTTTACAATAAAAGCTAATGTACTTTATAGAAAGCAGAAGTTAGATTGAATTCACATTGTTTTGCTGTAGAGTTACCTTCATTGTTTTCGGATGATTTCATTTCTAGAAATTAACTAAAAGCAAGAATAAGTTACAGTGCTACTATTTCTCTTTATTCAGATTATAAACATGTCAATACATGTACTTACAGAACATTGGTAGGAGTAAACAAATGCTAAGTTATTTCAATATTCAAGCAAGTTAGCTAGAATTGTAGTATTGTATTTAGTTCCTTTACATTCCTTTTTATTTATTTTTAATTTCTAACATCACTTATAAGGATAAATATAAAGTTTTTTTATGGATTAAAAATGCATGCTATTATTTATATAGTTATATAAAATAGACCTTAAGTAGTGATAAATAATTCATTTTCATCTATTTTCATAAGGAAATATTAATTTAACAGATAGAATAAGATTTATCAGAATCTTTTTAGTATCTGCTAACCAGTACAGGAATTTAAATAGCATAATGCTATTCTCTGTACGCTTTAAAAATAAACAAGGGTTACACCTCTGAAGAACTTAACGCTTCAATAATAACAGGATTAATTACTTTGCATTGATAAGTACTATTGTTATAATAATAATAATATCATACTTTTATATTATCTAACATAGAAATAGTATTCTTATAAAAGTGCAAGGAATATAATTATTTAAAACACAACCCTGAATTTAATACTTTGTCTTACAAAACAATTAGACTTTTCTAAAGATTTCAATAAGTAAATTAAAAGCAGAATATAAGAACTTTTAAAGCTTAAGAATGTAAACCCTAATTATAACTTAATAAGTTTTACACAACAAGTAAATCAAGTATAATTCAGGTATGTAACCTAACAGTAAGTTTATAAAAGAAATTCACTTAAAACAAAGATGAATAACAGGACTTAGATTGCTTGTACATCGAGCTTAATCAATAGGATATTAATCTTTTATTTACCCATAGATACTACAGAAGTAGTATTATTATATTTAATATCAAATTAAGAAATAGTATTGTACTCAAACGGTAGAAAAGTAGAGTTTAACCCTACATATCTAGTTATTGCAAATAAATAATAATTATAAAAATAAGACAATGATTTACTTATGGCCACATTGTAAAACAATATTATAAGGCTGTTCTAAGCCTGTATATTATTTATTTCTTATACAGATCTTAAACAAGAAATAATGCATTAATACAAACAAAGATACAGTTGAAGAAGATAGTATAACACTTTATATCATAGACAGTGGGCAAAACTTCCAGAGTTTCCAAATATACAGTAAAATGAGAAATCGAGGTCACAACCTCATCTACAGGCAGGCTTACAGCTCAATGCCCCTGTACAATATTTCTTTTATAATATATTTAAAACGCAGAAGAGAAACTATTAATTACAGCATCATCCTAAGCTATAACGCCCTCACATAGCGTGAAGGGTTCCACCTATTATTTCTTAAAACAACAGTCTCAAGACTTGAACGAAGTAGTAAGGGTTTCAGGCTTCTCAAGCCAACCCACGAAAGTTCCAACTGAAGACCATAAGGAGGACAAGCCATGGTGTAACCAGGCTTACCAGGATTGCAGCCGCTGTACTCAATATTCCTGTAAAAGGCCGCACGCTTGGAGCTGTAAAAACCTGCAATCACAAAGTTTAAACCCTACTTAGAATACTGTAACTTGTGTTTAAAGGAAAATAACTTACAGCTAAGGAAAAATAGTAAACCAACTTTTAAGTTCTTATTTCTTACCTGTTGGCTCGAAGAAGCACGACTGCTGGTAACGGCATCCAAACTAACAGTACAGGGAGGCAACACAACGGCCAGGAAGAATAAGAAGGATAACTCCCAAACCTTGCACAAAGATTAAAAAGACTATAAGTCAACCATCGAAACCCTGGAGGAAGGGTTAACACTGGCGAGGGTTCAGTTTTGTTTGAAAGAAGAAAATATAATGGAAGGACGAAGGACTGAACTTCAACAGGAAACATATAGAGCAAACTACGACCGGGAAACCAATATGAAGGACACTTCACAGATGTATGGCCACGCTGAAATGCCCAGCACAGTCGCAGAGCGACCAGTAGAGCAACCAGCACCGATGGAAAATGAGCAAATGAAGTTTAGGGTTAACAACCCAGGCTTATATCCACGGAGTGCTTGGCTGGGAAAATGCCACGATAGCAGTTTTATTATCATTGCAAAGTGGGTTTGAGACTATAGTCAACTCGAAATATTTGATGGAGGAATGATTTCCCAAATCATTTGTTGGAACAAGGTTTATTCCAAAGTTGTGGAGCGACATTCGCCATTCAATGTTGCATGCCAATGACATACGTTAGTATTCACCACTCATTTGCTTGAATCATTGAAAACCATATTAAATCTATTATGGATCTCCTAGAAACCATACGTTTGAAGGTCAAAAGGGCATTCGATCTAGGATAGTAACTTTGTTTTTATAGTTTATATGCTTTGGAGAGTAAAATAGTAGGTGATAGTATATTTAGAGATTTACTTGGCGCATGTTAAATATAAACCTTTTCATTATATTATAAACTGCCTCAAATCTCTTAATAGGTAAAAGAAATACTAAGATAAAGATCTTAGATGGTTAATTAGTGCATGCTACATAAACTTGGGTTATAATATAGCATCGCCAATAACCTTGTAGATTATCACTTGTTTGAAATAATAACGCTGTAATAATAAAATCATCCCCTTTGAAAAGGGTTAGTCTTATAATTATTCCAAGTTCAAGACTATGATAAATGCTATAGAATTGATTATTGACTTCTAGCCTATAAATTAATTTTCTTATTATTAGTATGAGTTTTAAAGTTCATGATAGAAGGTATGACGATAGAAGGGTAGGTATAGTTCTTCTTCTATTTGTAACCTTTTAAGATGAGTTATTTACCGAGATTAAAATAGCATCTATAGTACCCTTTACTAATGTCAAGAAAGTAGTATTTACCATGTAGAGATGTGGTTTTTATTTTAATGATATTCTCATTAAAAAGCGAGAACTTGACAAAGATAGGCCAAACCCTTGTAGTACTACAGGAAACCCTTATCAGTTTTCTTTTGAATGGGAATGCTTGCTTACATCTGGATTCTTGTTATATATTTCATAATTCTATTTCTATACTCTGTTTTTCTTTAAAAGAATTAAAAGATACATTTGTATAAAAATGCAACTGTAATGAAATAGAGAAGGTAACGAATCAATAGAAATATAATTTACTACCACTGAAAAGAATCCAGTTGAATGTACCTTAACATAAGTTGAAATAACATTGCCATTTATTTTCTTTCGAGCTTTTACTCTTACAACGATCTTTTAATAAATACTCTAGAATTACAAAGTGCAGCGTCACAACCTCTTACCTGTACATCTGTAAGAAAAGTAGAAACCATTGTGTTAGCTCGAAAGCTAAGTAAGCCCAGTTATGCATAACAGTTCACCTTATGGTCAAAAGGAACAAAAGTCAGTAAGATGTAAAATAGGTTCAACAACTAAACATATTCACTGATAAATTCAATAGCAAGCTGTTAACACTTAACTAATTGATGTTAGTTAATCTGATTAACTTAAATCTTTTGTAGATTTAAAAATCTTAAATTTTTTGAAATTTTTTTGGGGTTATGACAAGCACAGATCCTGCTAAGCCACCATCAGAAACTCTTGTTGATGGGGTGGTAGGTTCGATCTAGCCCTCATCAACAGCTAAACCTACCAATAAAATAAATGCTTCTATGACTACTTCTTCGACTCCTATGGTTTCCACCGAGGTGAATTCTATTCAAATTTCAGATGCACCTGGCAATAAGAAAAAGGGAAAAGGTAAAAATAAGAAATGTAGGAACCAACAAGAGAATCCTAAACCAATGACCAACGAGAATGATAAAGGGAAGAGGAAAGCCAAATATCCCTGCTTATTGTGTGGAGGAGATCACTTCACAACAGAATGTCCTCGTCATGACGAGATCAATAAATTTTTGAAGAGTAGCCCCGCACCAACAGTTCTTACTGATCCTTTTCCCTCTCAACAACAACTAATAGACCACATGTCTGATCAGGGAACCTCCAATTCCACAGAAGAAATCAGAATGATTTCTTCTGAGACCATCAGTTTGAGTACTCGTAGTCAATCTTATGACAAGACAGTAGAGAAAAAGGACAAAAATCCTTCTTTTGACAAAGTTCCTTCTACTAGTTCTCCCCCATCTTCGTCTAATGGCCCTCTCAATATCGAAAAACCTAATCTTGATTTAATTTTACGACCACCTAAGGCTACCCTAAATAAGTCTATTTTCAATCCCAATGCCCGAGTTGCGTAATTTTGTAATGTTGTTGAAGATCTAGCTCAGGAACCTTGTGTGATGTCTAACCTTGAGGTACTCCAAAGTTGTCCAACGTAACGTAAAAATATGCTAACAACTTTGGGGGAACTAGAACCAGATAATACCAACTTGATTCATTTCAACGTAGAGAACTATAAATCCAGACTACCTCACCAACTTGTGTTTCATATTGCTTCTAAAGTAGTTGGGAGAAAGGTCCATCGGACCATCCTGGATGAAGGAGCTTCAACCTCAGTCTTGTCTATAGCCTGTTGGAGAGCCACTTAGTTCTCATGAGGTTATGAAATCACCTACTACCTTGAAAAATTTTGATGGACGAGGTTTTCAGCCCCATGGTCTATTTCCAGCACTTTCTGTCGAGCTTGAGGGCAAGGTTGTTTCCATTCAGGTGGAAGTGGTTGACGCTCCATTATATTACAATATTCCATTGGGGAGGAATTGGTTTTATGCTATGATCGTTGTCACTTCAACAGTATTTATAACTCTCTAATTTTCACATATGGGGAAGATTTTGACTATCGATAAACTTGATTATTGCATGCCGGATGTTACAACCCCCACGACGAATAACATCCCTATGCTAGTTCAATCCCCTCCTCCTTACCAATAAATTGGGATAGGTATGCTGAAAGGCTCCACCCTCATGGGTGTGTTTTCATCATCCCCTCCTAGTACAGATGTGGCAATAGTAAATATGATTTCCACAACTGGTTTTAGTACCAAGGGAAAAGAAATTGCTGATTCATCCTTGCTTAGCCCACATGAAGCAATGTATGATGCTATCCAATATATTTTCGATGACCATGTTGATGACCTTCATCTCATGGCTTCGGATCCTCACCACCTACCTTGTTGGTTGGAACCTTCTCTTCCCACTCTAGATTATCTTACGTAGACTTTTCCTTCAGATGAATCCATCATGGAGATTATGAGTGAGAGCGAACCCGTATGGGAAGATCAGCATCGATCTTATTTTCTTCCCAACTCTACTTCGGTGGGTTTTGACCTTGAATCACTTATTAGTACTGATATTTTCACCCATCTGCAAATACCTGTATTGTTTCAAAATATGGAATCTGAAGGAAACCTATGCAACATTACTAAAACAACCCCAATTGACATATCAGACAAACCTGGAACCATTGAGCATGTTCACGTAGGGAAAAACTCCTCAATAGAAGAAACTGAAGCATATAGAGCATTATTCAAAGAATTTTGAGATATTTTTTCCTAGACTTGTAAAGAGATGCTCGGGATAGACCCTTCTATTGTGGTTCATGAAATTAAAACCTATCCCATAGCAAAACCTATCAGGAAGAAATTGCGTCAAGTCCATCCCCAGAAGGTTACGGCTATTAAATCCAAAGTAGAAAAACTTTTGAAGGAAAGATTTATTTATCCTGTACCCTTGACAAAATGGGTATCTAACATCGTCCCTATAAACAAAAAGCAGGGCATCATTAGAGTCTGTATTGGTTTCCGAGACCTGAACAAAGCTTGTCCCAAAGACAATTTTCCGACTCCGCATATCGATTAGACTATTGAAAACTGTGTTAGAAGTGTCATATTCTCATTCATGGATGGCTTTTCTGGCTATAATCAGATTGAGATATTTCCTGCTGATCAGTACAAAATGGCATGTATATGTCCGTGGGGAAATTTTTCCTATAAGAAGTTACCGTTTGGTCTCCAGAACGTCGGAGCTACATTCCAGCGTGCCATGTCTTATGTGTTTCACGATATTAAAAATATTGTGGAGTCGTACCTTGACGATCTCCCAACACATTCAAAGCAACGAGAAGACCACATTGGGCATCTTAGAGACATTTTTTTGAGATGTCCTCATTATAACATATGGATCAATCCACACAAATGTTTTTTTTGCATTGAGATGAGACGTTTCCTTGGCTTTGTGGTTTCTAAGGATGGCATCCAGATTGATCCATTGAATATTTATGCTATACTAGCCCTACCTTCCCCAACAAATATTGTTGAACTCCAAAGTTTACAAGGGAAGGAAAAATTTCTTCATCGTTTTGTTTGCAATTTCGCTGAGAAAACGCATGGTTATATGAGTCTCCTGAAGGAGAACACTCCATTCTTCTGGCATGACCAGTTCTAGTGAGCCTTTGATAATCTCAAGCATGATCTGACTCATTCACCCATGATACACCCCCTGAATTATTCAAAGGACTTTCTCTTGTATGTTGTTACCTCCACTACTACCATTGGAATGGTTTTAGCACAGGAAGATCCCAACGGCCAGGAGCACGTGATATATTATGCCAGTAAGAGTCTTATTGATTCTAAAACCCGATACTCATGTGTGGAGAAGTTATCATTGGCTACTATAATTTCTATTCATAAATTCTGTCATTACATCCTGCTTCACACTACCACGGTACTTGTCGGTCAGAACCCTATGTACTACATCTTGACTCATCAGGTGCTAGGGGGAAAATATTCCCATTGGATTGTCATCCTACAGGAATTCGACCTTGAGTTTGCCAAGGTCACTTCGAAGAAATCCTTGGTCTTTGTAGAGCTGATGTGTGACCTTCCCAGTGATTTGATGGATACTAAGCCCATTAATTCATTTCTAGATGAATTCTTGTTCTTGATAAGCACAACCAACCCATGGTATGGAGATTTAATCATTTATCTCCAAACTCAAATATTTCAGCCCAATATATCCCATGATGATCGTCGCCATATCCGTCACCACACAAAATACTACCTTATATTAAATGATACATTGTATAGATGTGGTATCAATTCCATCCTCTGACGATGCCTTACACATGAAGAGGCTGAACATGTCCTTAATGATTGCCACTTTGGAGCATGTGGCGGTCATCTTTCTGGGATGCATATGGCCCAGAAAATCATTCTCGCTGGCTATTTCTGGCCTTCAGTCTTCAAAGACTGTCATGAGGCTATTGAGAAATGCCCACCCTGCCAACATTTCTATCTGAAAAAGTGCACCCACCATGCTCCTTTACACCCTGTCATTGCAGTTGGCCCTTTTTCCAAATGGGTAATTGACTTTATGCATTGTAATCCTACCTCAGCTAGGGGGCATGGTTACATCATCGTAGTCATTGATTATTTCACAAAATGGGCTGAATATATGCCTACATATGCAGGGGATGGTAAGACTACCATCCTCTTCTTATTTAATCACGTGATAGCTAGGTTTGGAGTCCCACATTCTATTTTCACTGACCATAGATCACATTTCTAGAATCAGATGATGACCGAGTTGAGTACGAAGTTGGGTTTTTGCCATGAAAACTCAACACCTTACTATCCGCGGGATAATGGTCAGGTCAAGGCCACTAACAAAGTTTTAAAAACCATGCTGTGGGGGATGGTTGAAGATCGTAAATCCAACTGGCACTTGACTCTCTTTTTTTCCCTTTGGGCTTACAGGACTTCAGTAAAAACAAAAACTAGTTTCACACCATTCCAACTAGTTTATGGACTAGAATTTGTCCTTCCTATCCAATGCCAGATTCCGTCACTAAAACTTGCAGTAGAACTTCTTCCAAACACTTCCACCGAGGAAGAGAGATTTCTATACCTGACTAATCTTGACAAAACTAGAAGAGATGTCGCCTTCGCTAATGCGACACATAATAAACGCGTTAAGGAACAGTACAATAAATTTGTTCAGCCTCGGGATTTCAATGAAGGTGACCTAGTTCTGACCTACGATCAGAGACATGATAAAATAGGAAAAGGAAAGTTCAATTCAATGTGATCAGCAAAGTTTTAGAGAAAGGAGCTTACGAGCTCGTAGATTATGATGGGATACTCTTCGGGAAACCTTGCAATGGGTTGTACCTAAAGAGGTACTATGCTTAAATCATTTTTATATGGTACCTTGTATATATGTATATTATTGGCTTTCAGTGTGTTGTGTCTTGATTTAGTATGGTTTTGAGTTTAGTGTCGAAACTGTTTATACCATGTTTTGGTTATGCCAATCGGATAGATTTTTACGGCTTTGTTGATGGTGCTTTTCGTCATACCCTAAACCTTGCTTCAGCTACTTGGGTTCTCTATTCCCTGGATCATGACTTGATTAGTTTAGGAGCAGTTTGTA
This sequence comes from Pseudotsuga menziesii, assembly GCA_001517045.1. NCBI lineage: Eukaryota > Viridiplantae > Streptophyta > Pinopsida > Pinales > Pinaceae > Pseudotsuga > Pseudotsuga menziesii. Next base: position 22,904 of record LPNX010252603.1, read on the forward strand.
TTGGTCTCGCTACCAGAAACATAGCTGAGTATCAGGAAGCAATAGGTCTACTGACTGAGGCTGCATCTTGATACATTTATGACTTGGTAGTGTTTATGGATTCACAATTAGTGTTTTTTCATCTAAACCATGTTTATACCATCAGAAACCATGTACTCCTCTATTTATTTTAGAGAGTGCATTTATTAGAAAGGTCATTTGAGTGTATCACTTACAGGCATGTCCCTAGGTCAGATAATATGGTTGTTGATTCATTAGCAAACTACATCCTAGACTGGTATATTTCCCATTCATAACTTGTAAAATAAACATGGTTCATTGTAAAATAAACTATAAATGAAACATAAAACTCATGTAAATATGATTTCCATTTGAGACATATAAACACCGGTAATAAGTCTGTATATATATGTATAAAGTGTTTTTTACAAAAAATGTGGTCATGAGACCTTTTCTGAAGCGATGTGTCTTTCAGGAAATAAAAAATCATACAAAAAAACCTAAAGCTAGTCAGCTTTCATTAGTACATCATGCATCCCACTATCTAGTGATGCTCATCATAGCACATGATAGTGTGTGCTACCCTACGAAGAAGTCGGCTGAAACAACCTGGAACCCATGCAGTATGTCTTTGATACGTCATGGGGAGGTCATCTATCGTTGCATCAGGAATGTCAAGAGTCAGCCACTCTAAGTTCTCCTCCAACTCAATAAGGTGATCATCACCCATGTGAAAAATTGAGCCCTATCTCATCTATCCATAGGATAGGACCCTCTAGGCCGTGCGCCACCAACATCTACATGTAAACATTAGGTCATGTTACTACACATAAAAAACATAAAAACATGATCACCATTTTAGGGTTTTGTTTCTTACCAATGTCCCCCCACTGAGCACTAGGTGGTAGTGGTAGATCAGGGTCACCTCTGAAATATGTCCCTACGTAGGCATAATCCTCTATCATGAGCTTATGATCTTGTCACTTCCCCATCCCTCAGACCAGTGAAGAGGACGCGACGAACACCACAATAACTGGGAAAACAGCCCCATGAACATATACAATCCATCAATGCTGAAAATTAAAAGCTTAACATGATGCATAACAGGGATGCTAAGACATACAAGCAGATGCATAATCCAGCATATAGGGATTCATAATTCCTATGACATCAATATACAGCGGAAGCAACACATATACATTTCCAGCATTTAACATGTTCATCATAATTCATAGAACAATAGATATAATTGCAGAAATGAAATATGCAGAGATGAAATAACAGCAGCACTTATCTTTTGATGAAGAATTCACCCACAACCAGCTACGTCGTTGCAACGTTCCACCCAACCATAGGCCAGCGTGCTCATCAATCTCTCAGCAACGCTGCCACCCTCAAGCTGGGCATGATTCCTCTAAGGATAAGGGTCAATGCAGGCTTACACATAGCCAGGGGTCACAATCAGCCAAACCAACACCGCTGGGGTTACCAGGCCTTCAAAAATCATCCAAGCCAGCACAGTTCGAAGACCAACCACTGCATACCGCAACAACACAATCCCTTCACAGCCCTATGAAGAAGCAAAGGCAACCGGTGACAGCCCCAAACGAAAAGTGAGACACAGCTCAAGCCCACAAGGCAATTCAGAGTTGTTCTTGGCCCTAACATGGCCAAAACAACTCAGCTGCAACCCAAACTAGGTTCCTTCAGCAGCCACAAACACACAATGAATGATAGTAGCAATCCACAATCCAAAACAGGGGAAACTCAACCGACAGATTGGAAATCAACAGCCCACAGCACACACCATCCCTCCAGGTAATGGCTGGGCAAATTACACACTCCCAAATAGAGGAGAAGCCAACTCCCAGCGTGGACAGAGGGAAAATCAACCAACGGATTGGAAATCCATAGTGGCCCAAACGAATTTGAGCACCACAGTCAACAAAAAGCATGGAAGACAACAGTCCCACAACATAACCAGTGAGCACGGCTCACGACATGGGAAACGACCCCAACTAGTCTAGGCATGAGAGCACTTCCACCAAACCGCATCACACAGAGGGAAACATATACACGGACCACAAATCAGTAAGGGAACTTACACACAATCCCTGAGTGCGAGATGGATCCTGCACCGAAAATCCCAAGAGACAGCCACGATTTCTCTTGCTCCCTGCGTGAGCAAAACCAACGCAGAGTCCCTGCGCGTGAAGAGAAACAGAAACGGCTCTGCGCATGAGGAATACACAAGATCCCCATGCATGGGCATGAACAAACCATGACTCTGCGCGTTAGTAGGAACCAGACCATGAAGAAGATGGCGGTGGAGGTGGAGACTGGGCACGCATGAGGAAGAACAAAAGTGATGGAAGAGTGGAGACCAGGCGTGAGAGAAACGATGGTTCTCTGCTGGGCATGCATACCATCTGAACTGACAGCAGCCTGCCAAAATCGACGCCTCCCCATGCCCATGTTTCCTCATGCAATAACTGCCCCCAACTAACAAAAATCAAGACATTGAAGAGGTTGACAAGGGAAGATGGCATAGACACAGTAAGGTGGCAACACATGGGTTTTTCCCCCATAGATCAAGGTTTGACATCCTCCACCCCTCATCCTTCGGAACCATGCCCTTTTCATTCAACGTTGCACTGCCGTAGCTGGTTGTGGTTTATTTTATTTGATGTGCATATTTACATGATGTCAAGTTATAATGTGTCACATAGCATGATAGACCATCGGCAACTACCCCTATTGCTGAAACATACATGACCAAATCGATGGTGGGGATTTTACCTTGAGCTCCTCACCATGATTAATTACATTTTATACATCATGCAAACGGGGTCAAAACCGGGGGTGTGACATTCCCCCCCCCCCCCTTGGAATAACACCGTCCTCGGTGTTCCATTACATGTATACAATACATATACAATTGCACATCAAAATTTCAAAATTGCAGATCTGTCCCACATCCAATCATTTACTTTGAATGTTCAATACCAAGCTCCTTGGCTTCCATGGAATTCTCTTGCTGGTTCTCAGCTTCCAACTGATCCCGAAGTCTAGGAACTTTGCGGCTATTGAATTCATCATGTTCCTTCATTGGGTAGTCCCGGCGTAAATGATGTCCTCCGCATCTCCAACATCTCACTGGCTGCTTCATATTTACCTGCTCAATTTCATTTGAGTCTTCATGCCTGGACCGTTTCTTATCGGGTCGCTTGGACAATTGTCCCATTGCTGATCCACCTTCATTTCCTTTGCCTATTTCTCCCAGAAGGATTTTCACCTCCCTTTGCAAACCAATAGAGTCTTGCAAAATCTGGTGGTTCATTTCACTTTGCTTCTTCTGTATCTTGAGCATCTCCCCAAGATTCTATTGGGTCTTGGAAATCACTTAAAGGAGACTTCCAGCTAAGTCCGACAACTTTTGATCTGCTGCCATGATCAATGTGCACCACCAGGTATCACTTTTCTCACCTATGAAATGCACCATTAAAATCCTATCAGATCAAGCATAATATAGTCATTAAAATTAGTCAGTTAATTACCCAATTGACATGACAGTCCAAGTCTCATCAATGAGGCTTTCATATTTTTCATGCCTTCCCAACAGGCACATGAGCTCATTCATGTCCATTCCTGGGAAGGGAATTAACTATTCTAGCATTCACAAATTTACTTAAGCAAATACACACATTTCATTCTCAATCATACATGCATTCAACAATCCCTTGTTTTCACAATGCATAAACATATATATATATGTAATCAAAAGGCAAGAGAGAGCAATAAGATTTTTTCCCCTCTTTGTTTTGTTCCATCCTAGAACCCACACCACTGCCATGGCTTTTTAGCTCTCAGCCTCTTTCACTTCACCGTGAATGCTGGACCAATATCTCTTGGTCATGACACTTAGTGTCTTCGGTCTATTCCAGACCTCTAAACCATGGAGTCCCTCCACATGGTTAGTCTCAACTTCTAGGAGCTTCACAGTGTTACTAGCACCTTTTTCATTACCACTCATTCCGAGCTTCCAGGACAGTCACATGTCCACATGCACCCCCAGGATTCTCTCATAGTCCTCGCCTCTGGCGATACCTATATTCAAACATTGAATAGACTCACATGTTTAGTTTATTCTCATCAGTTTTATCTCTAGAACAAGAGCTTAAAACATCATAACCAATCACATACACATACATATTCATAAGCAAAATAATCCAATACTTATCTGTATTGTGCATTTCCTCATTCGTCCATAGGATCCTACTTCGCCTTGCAAGCCTTGGGATCGCCTATGGACTTAGATGTTAGGTCAGCATGCCAGCTACCCCACAACATCAAATAATTAACGTCCATCCAGTACACAATCATGTCAACTGGGCTTGGAACTTTTATCATGACCATTTCCAGGTCTAGGATCTACTATGGATCCTCAGGCATATAACAGCCCAACATACACTTATACCAACAATAACACATACACTTATACCACCAATACACTTATATCAACAATAACCCTTACTCCGCAACCCCTCACAACAACCATTTACCATTTTACCTTTACCTTTTACCTTTAGCCTGTCAACACAAGCAACACAAGCAATACAAGCAAACTCATTAGCATTATTGCTCAAAAACTGTAATCACATTTCTCATCATTCACTATCAAGTATTGAGACACCAGGAGTGCATCCACCCCCTAGAGTGTAATCAATATCGACAACCCTTTCATGACTCAACATCGGAAAAGTGTGCACTCTTCTTCAGTGTGTGTCATTTAAGCCCTATTCATACTCAAGCGATCGGTCATCATGGAAATAAAATCAAACGTGTTCTGAATATGGAATTTAACAATTAAACATGCATATTCTTAGCAAGGGTCACAGAACACTTATCCATTTGTCGTCGCCGTATGCCTTTGTTAAGGAGGAATGGAGGCTCCTTAACAGTCCCTTAGTTTGACATCCCAACTCCTTTTTACATTTCCCATTCACACATGTCTTACCGACATAACCCATACCATCTCACTCATGTTATTACGAAACATGCAGTGTAGATGAGACATTTCCAAAATGTCCAATGGCGTTTCACCCGAAATCCATTTCCAAGGGAAAACCTTCCCATGAAGTTTAGCTTCTGCAGGCCATCACACATGATCTTCCTACAGTGTGTACCCCTAACACATTCATCAAATATCCAAACAGTCAATCATTACCTGATAATACAATCCAAATTGATTGTTCCATAACCAAGCAATGACATTAGTAATTAAATTCAATAAGAATTTGCAATTCTGTCTACAACAGAAATTGACTTGCTCAATTGTGGGTATCTTGTAAGCAGCACTACTATGCCCGTTATAATTTTATGCTTACTATCATAACATGACTACCCACTTACCATGCGTCCCTCCTGACACAATCTTATACAAGCCAGCAATGATTAGTAGTTGTCAGTACTTTCTTAAATCCAAAATACACAATTCAAATTTAGCAACCAACTATTTTCACAACCATGAGACTCTTCTCATAAAGTTTGGATCTTTTACATGGTATATTCTGGCATTGGTCAGGGTCTTACCTCTCACTGCCATGCTCGAAATAATCTACCTGAAACCTGAGCTTCAATCAACCAAACACAATCTTATGCAAGCCAATAGTGGCTAGTGGTTGTCAGCAATTTCTTAAATTCGAAATTCACAATTCGAATTTTAAAAACCTATTATGCATATCATATGGTATATTCTGGCATTGGTCAGGGTATTAATTCACACTTCCATGCTCAAAATAATCTACCTGAAACATAAGCTTCAACATCCAAACACAAGCTTATGCAAGCCAGTAGTGACTAGTAGTTGTCAGCAATTCCTTAAATTTGAAATTCACAATTCAAATTTAATAAGCTCTTTCACATGGTAGATTCTGGCATTGGTCAGGGTCTTACCTCACACTGCCATGCTCAAAATAATCTACCTAAAACATAAGCTTCAACATCCAAACACAAGCTTATGCAAGCCAGTAGTGACTAGTAGTTTTCAGCAATTTCTTAAATTTGAAATTCACAATTCAAATTTAATAAGCTCTTTCACATGGTAGATTCTGGCATTGGTCAGGGTCTTACCTCTCACTGCCATGCCCGAAATAATCTACCTGAAACATGAGCTTCAATCAACCAAACACTTGGTAAGTTTGGATGCATATAACCTTTTCATTGCTACAACCATCACTGAAGCATTTTCAGAATTTATAAAATTCAAATACTTCTAGCTATTAGTCACATCAATATATGCCAAAACTCTTTTACTTCATGCAATCATTATCATACTAACATTTCAAGGTATAGTCACAGCATTCATGCAATTAGATGAAAGGTTTAGATACTCCTTACTTCACAAGCGTATCATTCATACCACCTTGCTCTTCCATAGAGCATTTCTGGAAGTCAATTGATCATGACTATCCTGCATTCATAACAACCTTTGAAATGGCTCTTGAATTGTCATCAATTCATCATTTCAGTCATTAGTCATTCATAATATCACATGCATTCATCTCGATGCATTCAACATACCATGCATGGCCTAACCATGTCCACTTCATATAGGATGCATTACTATAATCGATGTCATCAACATATATAGGCATGACACCTTTCTACATTCCAAGATTCTCATGGTATGAGGTATCTCACCTTTACCAATCCATGGAATTGTCATAAGCAAACTCTTACCTGCATGGGTCGTACTTACACCCTTAACATGACCAATTTGGTTGGTCCTTGTAGGAGATTGCAGAATTTTGCTCACCACCTTTTGCTATGGACTTGTTGCTTTATCCCTTTCTCCAGAGGGTTGCTAGTCACATTCATCAGCTTCAGCAACATATTCATCCGTGTCCATGTCATCATTGGTTTTCCCACTAATGCCAACATCAAAGCAATGATTATCATTAGTGGTTCATTATAAATATATGATTTCCAATATTCTTACCAACATGCAATATCCTATGCATGCAATACATATCCTCATGCATTTCAAGCATAAACTTAGGAAATGTAACACATTCAACAGGACAGGGTTTTAAGGAAAAATTCCCTTTTCAAGTCTTTCATCCTGGCATGGAACTCCTTTTTCACACAGCAGCTGGTTGACTTCATAGTCCTTGCTTCCCCTGGGCATGCAACTGTCCAGATTTGTCCATTTGATAGAAGCGGTCATCATTAGCACTTTGCAGCTCCATGCTCATATTCTGGCCACTTATCCTTTTTCCCTACTGGATAAGATTTCCAACGCCTATCCACATGCTTCATTCCGATCTCAGGTGTAAAAACCACACCACTTCTAAGAGTGAAGACTTTCACCAAATATTAGGCAAAACACACAACTGTATTTTGGTCCAGAATGCTAGCTTCAGCCACCTCATTTCTGATGCACCATTCATCTTTTATGAATTCTGGGTTTGACTAATTTGCCTAATACATAGAATTTTCCTTTCATAAGAACGAATGTCTTAGAGGACGACGGGGGTCAAGGGGGCTTGCCCCCTTGGAAAAACAGCTGAATTTTCCCTTGTTCAATTCGGTTTCTTTCCCCAATTATTCTTCCACAAAATCGGCTCCTCTTCCCCTATCTCTTCCGTAGAATCGGCTCCTGGGACCGCCAATTCTTCCGCAACGGCGACTTTGGGAACCGCTAATTCTTCCGCAACAGCGGCTCATGAAACGCTTTCTCTTCCGAGCGGCGTCGGCAGTCTTTCTGATTGGAAGACTTAAGGCTTTCGCTTCCGCAACGGCGGCTCGTGAAACACTTTCCCTTCCGATTGGCCGCTCCTTTCTTAAAGAAATTTTAACTTTAGGCGTCGGTGGTCTTTGCACTTTGGAAGATTAGTGCTTTTGGCTTCCGCAACGGCGGAAGTCCACTTCGCTAATTGTTCCGATACGGAACACTTGGACAAAAAATTTCGTGGTTCTCTTCAACTGTTCCGTCAGCCATGCTCCGCTTAGCGCTTTCACTACGTCGGAAGTCCTTCTGCCTAGCTCTTCCACAACGGCGGAAGTCTTTCCTCTAGTGGCCCGACCACTCAACACTTAGACAAATTTCTGAATTTACAGTCATTCAATTTATGATTTCGGCTGGCAGAATGAGATACCACCTCTGTCAGTTTCCCCTTCTTGGACCATAGAGGCCCATTGTTGCAACCTTGAGCTCTGATACCATACTATCACGTCCCCATCCCTCGGACCGACGAAGAGGACGCGACGAACACCACAATAGCCAGGCAAACAGCCCCATGAACATATACAATCCATCAATGCTGAAAATTAAAAGCTTAACATGATGCATAACAGGGATGCTAAGAAATACAAGCAGATGCATAATCCAGCATACAGGGATTCATAATTCCTATGACATCAATATACAGCGGAAGCAACACATATACATTTCCAGCATTTAACATGTTCATCATAATTCATAGAACAATAGATATAATTGCAGAAATGAAATATGCATAGATGAAATAACAGCAGCACTTATCTTTTGATGAAGAATTCACCCGCAACAAGCTACGTCACTGCAACGTTCCACCCAACCATAGGCCAGCGTGCTCATCAATCTCTCAGCAACGCTACCACCCCCGAGCTGGGCATGATTCCTCCAAGGATAAGGGTCAATGCAGGATTACACATAACCAGGGGTCACAAATCATCCAAACCAACACCGCTGGGTTTACCAAGCCTTCAACAATCGGCCAAGCCAGCACAGTCCAAATACCAACCACTGCATACCACAGCAACACAATCCCTTCACAGCCCTATGAAGAAGAAAAGGCAACCGGTGACAACCCCAAATGAAAAGTGAGACACAGCTCAAGCCCACAAGGCAATTCAGAGTTGTTCTTGGCCCTAACGTGGCCAAAACAACTCAGCTGCAACCCAAACCAGGGTCCTTCAGCAGCCACAAACACACAATGAATGATAGCAGCAATCCACAATCCAAAATGGGGGAAACTCAACCGACAGATTGGAAATCAACAACCCATAGCACACACCATCCCTCCAGGTAATGGGTAGGCAACTTACACAGTCCCAAATAGAGGAGAATCCAACTCCCAGCGTGGACAGAGGGAAACTCAACCAACGGATTGGAAATCCACAGTGGCCCAAACGAATTTGAGCACCACAATCAACAAAACGCAGGGAAGACAACAGTCCCACAACGTAACCAGTGAGCACGGCTCACAACATGGGAAACGACCCCAACCAGTCTAGGCGTGAGATCACTTCCACCAAACCGCATCACACAGAGGGAAACATATACACGGACCACAAATCAGTAAGGGAACTTACACATAGTCCCTGAGCGCGAGATGGATCCTACACCGAAAATCCCAAGCGACAGCCACGATTTCTCTTGCTCCCTGTGTGAGCAAAACCAACGCAGAGTCCCTACGCGTGAAGAGAAACAGCAACAGCTCTGCACGTGAGGAATGCACCAGATCCCCGTGCGTGAGCATGAACAGACCACAACTCTGCGCGTGAGCAGAAACCAGACCATGAAGAAGATGGCGGTGGAGGTGGAGACCGGGCATGCGTGAGGAAGAACAGAAGCAGTGGGAAGAGTGGAGACCAGGCATGAGAGAAACGATGGTTCTCCACTGGGCATGCGTACTGTCTGAATTGACAGCAGCCTGCCAAAATCGACGCCTCCCCATGCCCACATTTCCTCATGCAATAACTACCCCCAACTAACAAAAATCAAGACATTGAAGAGGTTGACAAGGGAAGATGGCATAGACATAGCAAGGTGGCAACACATGGGTTTTTCCCCCATAGATCAAGGTTTGACATCCACCAACCCTCATCCTTCAGAACCATGCCCTTTTCATTCAACGTTGCACTGCCGTAGCTGGTTGTGGTTTATTTGATTTGATGTGCGTATTTACATGAATCCAAGTTATAATGTGCCACATAGCACGATAGACCATCGACAACTACCCCTATTGCCGAAACATACACAACCAAATCGATGGTGGGGATTTTTCCTTGAGCTCCTCAACATGATTAATTACATTTTATACATCATGCAAACGGGGTCAAAACCGGGCGTGTGACAGATCTTACAGCTGACAAAAGAAAGCGGCATCGAATTTCACCTTGGCTCTACCACCACCTATACGAGCCGTGATCTCAACACACCTCAGCATGCATGGTTATCTAGCCCTAAGCTTAGTGAATATCACTGGGGTCTCATGAGAGGCACCCTCTCAAAGAAAAAATATGCTAAAATGGACCCAAAATGAAACTTCTTTAGTTCTCCCTCCCGACACTTTGTCAGTTGATCTTTGAAGACAGGAAGAAGTGCTTCTACCGAGTTGTAAATCGTAGGTTCCATAGCTTCAATGGCATATAGCATATGCTCTTGACATGCCTGATGAGGGCCTTGGTTTCTAGCCAACCTCTACATGATGAAAAAAATTGTGCGAAGTGGCATATCCACCAGAGCACTAATCAAAATCTTCTTACCTGACATTCTCATGCTAGGCTGACAATGATGATTGATCATCCCTTGAGTAGTCACATCTCCTCCTCGAGAACCAATAAGAGAGATAGGGGCCGCTCATCTGGACAACCCCATCAGGAATTATATGTCCTCTACGTCTATGGTCAAAACATGAATCCCTACCTCAAAATATTGCTGCTCCAGGTTCCACATTTGTAGGATATATTCCAACAAGCGGGGATGGGAAACAATTCAAGAGCCATTTAGAAACATTTCTCATCATTGAAATTTCTTTTAAACTTTTATTTTGGCCAGCCCATTATTTTTTTGAATCCCATGGCTGGCACCGCTTTTGTTCAGTTAAGAAATAGCGGTGCCTCCGCATGTGTTGAACTAAAGAAACACGGTTTCTATCGAGCGCCACCTTTCCTGTAAGGGCTAGGAGCAGTGCTCACATTTCCCATTTTAGGTTTGGCCTATTGTAGTGAGAATTTCTCCTCACTACAGGGGCAGAAATGGCTCCCTTGTGCCTATAGGACACAAGGGTAGGTTTCTACCCTTAGAAAGCAGTAAAAAACGGAATGTAAAATGGTAAAAATAGAGCTACGAATTGAAACTAAGCTAATTTAAGCTATGGCAAGTAAATGGTAGCTACAGTAAACTAAATCTAAGAGCAAATAACAGAAAGAAATATGGAAATGCAGCCCTGTTGAACCCCTTTGCAAACAGTGGGTTAGGGTTCTGCCTCCAAAACCTACAAAATAAACCTATACTACTATGAAGACAACCTGCAAATGATGTTAAGGGCAAACCTGCAACTGGAAATATTGGTTAGAAAACAAAACAAGTAAATAAACATGCATGAAAATAAGCTATACCTCACTTAGGTGGAAATGGGCCACCATGCCCTAGCTCATGGGAGCACCTCTCTCTTGGTTGGGAAGCAATGGCTTGGAGAAATGGAAATGGAGGAGAGGGAGAGTGGGTGGTTTGAGAGCAAGAGGTCTCAAAGCATCCATCGACATCATAACAATATGCAAATGAGGAGTGTTTTGAGAGTGACCCCCCACCCTCCTTATATAGTTTTTCCAAGGGGTTTTAGGGTTTTAAGCCCTTGGTCAAGGCTTTAGCCCCTTTTTTGATCCTTTATCCCCTTCCGCCCTAAATTTAGCCCCTTTTTTAGGGATTTAGCTCCTGGGGGTCTATTTTGGGCTCTTTTGGGGGTTTTTAGCCCTTTTCTTCATCCTTGGGCTCTTTTGGAGGTGTGGGGGTCAAATGGAAGGTCATGGAAGGTCTTATGGAGTGAAATGAGTGTTGTGAGATGGTGTCCTTAGGGGGTGTAGGCCATAGAGAGCTATGTGGGGGATTTTTGGGTTAACAGATTGCCCGCTGATGTGTGAGGGCAGGAGCTCAACGTATGGCCGACAAACATCATAGGATTTGCTGTCGAGAGGTGGTGCTTCCGGGGATGGGGCATGGTGGATTTTGGTTTTGTATTAATTTGGTTCCCATCAATGGGTGAGATACAATAAATGTGTGACATGTGTATGGATGAGGCTGGCATCCCCATTCTCGTGACAATGTCAAAAGAATCATTTGATCTATGCTCTCAAATACAAGAGCTGATCATATACAACTGATGTTACAATGCTGGTTGCCTCTATGTGAGGCTGAATACAATATTGATCTGGTACATTGGACCCATGGCATTCTCATGGAATGCTATATCTTCATGACTGATGATCTGTTGGATCTGCTACATAGCTGTGTGGACCCACTGATTGAGAGTTAGAGTCTCTATGGTACAAATATGTTGGTTCAATCATAAAGGTATATCGAAGCACTGCTGGGGCTTCTGATCACTATCTCCAATGCAACCCAAAAGTCACAAGGGACATAACCTGTTTAGGTCCCTCGAGTGGACTCACCATTGTACTAGATTCAGGTGACATCTGGGGTCTTCGACCAAATATTGTGCAGAACAAACCCTGTACGAATCTCAATGGTGCGATGATGGAGTTAAATTCAAGCATGTGAGAAAAAACCATCTCGAGAGGCACTAAGGACTCCTCTCAAGTGGTCTAAGGAACTCATCAATGATATAAATGAAACCAAGGTACAAGGACCTCTGGGTATATCCTCTGGAATATGTGTGTTGGCGTCGACAGAGGGAGACTTGCCCCTAGTCAAGGCAATAATGTTTCCTTGACTAGGAGTGCCAGGGATAACGGAAAGGTGTGAAGCAATCTGCAGACTGACTCACTGAATTGGGGGGGAGGGGAGGTAAGGGAAAAACTAAACAGGGGTAGGGGGGGAGTGGGAGACTCAAACTTCCTTTGTTCAGAGTATGATGGCAGGGAGGACCAGGAAGCAAATGAAACTTGACTCATGGGAATAGGATCATAGCTGTAATACTAGGAATGTCACTGTAGATGGGAAATACTTGGAGGAGGTGGACACTTTTGATACTGATGGGATCCAAGGAAGACACATTGTAGAGTACTCTGAACAAAGGCGACCCAATGTGGAATGCTGCCAAACTATTTTCTGTGGGGTGGTGTCTAGGGACACCGTTGTGGTACGATCTCGTGGATTTTGGGTGAGCCCGAGAAGGTAAATGCTCGTTGGTGCTTTTAATTTTAGAGAGTCTGAAAGCACGAAGAAGACTCCAGTGGGGGATATTTTTTATTGGTAGTCTCCTATGCCCGAAAAAGGATAAAAGTATACATAGGAGAGCTCATCCATCCTGGAGGGGATGAGAGACTTCTTTACCGTTGGTAGTCCAATTAGGCCAGAAAAGGTTAAACCTATACCGACTGGATGGTCATTCAAATACTTTTACGAGCATGAATGAAACCAAGTTTTCTCGGTGATCTTTTCTTGTTGATATGGCTGGAAAAGAGCTTAACGACAACCGGTGGTGAGCTTTTTGGTAAAGTGCAGCCCCTCTTCCCGAGAGAGCACAAAAGTATGCAAAGGGGAATGGTTTTGGCTTGAGTGTGCCAAGGAGGTCCTTTTCATGAAGTGGTCTACATGGTCTGCAAAAGGAGGTAAACAGGATGATGTAGATGCCCTTTCCTATACTTTAGCGAGCAGGAAAGGAAGCAGTTGCGCTCGGTGATCTTTTCATTTTTTTAAGGAGTCGGAAAAGAGCTTAAACGAAACTCCAATGTGGTCAACCGATGGTGGCACATGCGGTGCCCCATGTCGGGATGGTGGACAGATGTCCACAAGTCATCCACGTAGTATGGACGGAGCAGAAGGCTCTCAAACATACCAATACATACGTGAGATATATCGCAGCAGAGGCATGCAAACCGAGGTGGCTCTCGGACAGAGGTCAGGAGAACATGTGTGTGTGTTGCGGTGGAAGGACTTGACTACATGAGATGTGAGTGCAAGTCCGGGGGCACTTATATTCCAAATACGTGCAATAAAAGAAATAGTTTAGTGGACAGTGGTCCAGAGGTCCGCATACGGTGCGATAAAAAGACAATCTGTGCGTTAACAATAAAATAAAAGATAAAATTACAGTCCTTGATGGGCGGTGGCCTGAGGACACTTCTATGCCAAATACATGGAAGAAAAATAAAGGTGTTTGTGGATGATGGTCCAGATGTTCGCATGAGGTGTGGTGAAAAAGACAATTATAAAATGCAAAAACAAAAGTATAGTACAATCCTTAATGGGCGGAAGCCTGATAGCTTGCATGAGTAGCGGTCGGGCAGTGTGACATGAGTACTGGTCCGTAGACACTCGCATCATCATGTCATGGCTCATGAATCAAGGTGACTTGTGGGAAATGGTCCTGAAATTGACTAATTAAACATGAGACGATGGTCTCAAAAATGGAAATTTGAGCCCGAAGGTGTGAGAGGTGTCTCGAACCGGTTTCAGGTGACTTTGGATTAGCAGCTAATGGTGCTACCCATGATTTGTGTTGAAAAACGTTGGAAAACAAGAAAATAAAATGAAGCGACTCATTGGTGATGTTAAGTGTAAAATTTCTTGAGGTAGATCCCATTGCGGGGGTTCTCCAATAGTTGTCCATCAGAGTCAACAAAGAGGTATGCCCCCTTGCCAAGATGAAGGTTATTGGCAAGGTGGGGTGATGGAATTTGGTTTTTTATGGGAAGAACCGATTCCATACTATGGTTTAAAGGGGATGGGGTAAAATCGAAGGTGGTCTTACAGATCTCTCCATCATCATGTAAGTGGTACTGGAATAGATCAGGTGAATTTTACACAAGCGATGAGAGGGAAGGGAAACTGGTGCTAGAGATCATGTAAATGGTATTGGTTGCGGTTTTTGTGGCCTTGCCCCCAGTCTCTGGTGGAGGAAGAGGGGTAGGCCCGGAGACAAGAGGAGTTCTTGATGGACCTAGAGGTAGGTGCAACATCACCTCAATTGGCTGAACATGATTCAACACATCCTGGGGCCTCAGAGGTAAGGTAGGTGGTTCAAGGTACCACAGAGGATCTCCCAGTGTGAAATCCTGTAGATTGCAGGTTTCCAAGACAGACTTACTCATGATATCAGATGCTAGGAAAATAAAAAGGAAAAGGAAAAGGAAAATGATCATGTTGTTCAGGAATGAACCCCACTGTTTCCTTGGTAACTGAGGTTGAGGTTGCGACGGTGGCTAGGGAAACAACATAAGAGAGATGTCTGATGGACCATCGATGATGGTGGATACAAGAGGGTCTGTAGAACTGGACATCATGTAGATAGGCATGGTGTTTGAAGAAGGAAGTGGTGGGTGAACTTCTTCGATCAAGGTGATCTCAGACTCAAGGGAATGGTGACGTAGGTCAGCGAGAGCCATTTGAAATTCGGGCAAGTCTTGGCAATGGTGGGAGTAATGACCATACAAGCCGCAAAGGGTGGAAGCATGGTTTGTCCTCAATGCCTTGTTCTTTACTACTGGCATGGTTGGGAGTTCAACCACGGGGATGTTTTCGTTTGTGTCCATGGCATCCAAATGCGCACGGATCATTGGTATTTCAGGGAAATCCTGAGTTGGATGGCCCTGTTGTTCACAGATGGCACAAGGTGGGATTTGTCATGGTTCTGTGGTGGCTTTGGTGTTCTTTCCCCTAGCCCTTTTGGGTTGGGGCGGTGCAGGTGCAAGCGCAGAGGTTGGCCTATGCAGACCGGGTGGGGGGTGAGACTCAACTGCAATAGGTTGCACCGGAGTTAGCACAACCTAGGGAATTCGTGGTTGAGTTGGTGGATCTAGAAACCACACGGGGATCCCCAACGTAAAGTTGGGTAGGCTTAAGGTGGCCATGACCAACTTGCTCATGACACCAGGTGGGGGAAAGAGGAAGGGAATTGTATGGACTGTAGATGATCCCACATAACTCCCATCTGGTTGCATGTGGGGGTGAGGTTGTGGTTATGGCTGTGCGTAATGCTACTGCTACGGGTGATGTTGCAGCTACTGTTGGCATTGCGGCTGCGGACGCTGTTGTGGTTTTGGATGCTGCGGTTGTTGTTTGGGTGCAGCGGTGCATGATGAGACCATGCACAAGTCCACAGTTTTATTTTCTGTCAGTGGTGGTGACACCAACGGGAAAGGAGCCATCATGGTGGGATTGGTAAAAAACCCAGGGCCCACATTCAACAGTGGGGAAGATGGTGTGTTTTCAACCACAGTGTTGGTTATGGGGATGACGTTAGCGTGTGCGGTCGCCCCTTGTGGCTCAGTGGTGGTGATGGTAGGGATAACATTGGTAGGTGCTGTTAACCCTTGCGGATCATGGTAGGTGAGCTGGTCAACCGTCACAATATTCCCTTCATGGGGGAACATCATGAGGTGGAAGAAAGTTGACGCAATGGCTCACATGGCATACATGTAACTCCTCCCAAGGAGGAGGTTGTAATCCAGTTGAGCGTTGATGACCTCAATGCCAATAATGGCTATCTTCCCAGCTAACATGATGGGGAGATGAGGGAGGATTCCTTGGGCTTTAGTGGGGTGTCCATCATAAGCCCACAAAGTCGTGAAATATGGTTGCAGAATTAGTGATCCAAGCTTCTGCCAAACCAAGGTATACATGATGCACGTGGATGCCCCCTCATCCATTATGCATCGATGCATGACCAAGTTAAAGATGGACACCTGGATTTGGAAAAAAATAGTGGAGGGCATGCATGGCTCTTCATTCTCTGTGTCAAAGGTGATTGACTTGGAATCAGAGGGGTCTACTGCCCCTAGAGTGGCTAGTAAGGATTTTTGCTGCATTGGGCACATCTTAAGTACCTAAAGAGCGGACATGGTGGTTGGTGTTTGGGCCAAATCATACACAACGCTATAGCTGACTGCAGCTCTAGCTGTGGCATTATTGGCGATTCTACATATGGGGGGGCACAGGAACGGGGGTAACTGGAGAGGTAGGTTGGTTGTCTTAGACGTATATGTTGTTGACGAGTCAACAAGTTCGGTAGTGGTACCGTATTGATTTTGTCTAGTCAGTAAGTTGACCTCTTCAGTGGTCATTGTCATCAAGTGGTGGACACCTGTTTCGGCCATGGGCGGTGCCCTCGGAGCGTTGGGATTGGCCTAGGGAGGGGTAGCAGTTGCCACCAATCCTTGGATAGGTAGTGGGTTTTGAAGCACCATGGGAGGAGGTCCTTGTGGTGTCGGGTTGGGTTGTTCTTGGTTTGTAGCGTTAGCAACCTGTTGGGCCTCATTTTGAATGGCTTGCTTCATGCGACCCATGAGGAGACACTCGAATGTATAGTGCCCATAGACCTCATAGACTGTGCATGGTTGGTTTGTGTGCAATGGGGCATTGCGCCTTGGCGCATTTGGTCGCGGGAGATTCTAGGTTGGCTGGTTTGCTGCGTCATTGTTGGGAGGATTCGATTGTTGATCGCCTCCCTACGGTTGGTTGTTTCCTTGGTTGTGGGGCCGGTTATTTCTAGCTTGCCCTTGTTGATTGTTGGGGGAAGGCTGGTTGCGATGGTTTTGTTGTGCAAACACTTGTCCCAACGGAGCGGTTGGAGTGGGGGTGGGGGCTTGAACTTGTTGCAATAGTGGTGCATAGTATATTTGTGAGGGTGGCGGTGCCACAAATGTGGGAATTTTCCCCACATACTACTGTACTGGCCAAGCCATAGCTTGAGCCTGCTGCGGTGGTGCAGGTTGTGCATAGGAATTTGTCGCTCCAGACTGCGACATCATTCTAGCATAGTCCGGAGCTTGGTTTTGGTAAGCAACATTAGCAGTGTTGCTTGGTTGTGGTGCACAGATAGGTGGTGTCAGTCGAGGCGGTGGTTGTTGAGATACTGACCCTATAATGCCATCTGCTGCATGGGATGCACCTGGTGCGTCGCGGTAATAGGTACTTGGACAGGGAGCGTCTAGGATGACAGTATACAAGTATCCCAACTGGGCGTAGATGATGTCAAATTGTTGGGCCTTTAGTATGGCCTCTTCTTCAGATTGGGAACGTTCAGATGCGATGTCCTTTGTGATGGGCGGGAGCAAAGTCTTGAGGAACCAATCCAAGAAGATCCTGTCGTCTAGTTGGATTTTTCATAGGCTGCAGCGCTGCCGCCACTCATGGATATGATTAGTGATGTGAGTGGCGGTGTTTTGGTGACAGGATAGCAGGATCTCCACCCCCTCATCATATCTGACAGGGAGCTGGAAATACTGTAGGAACATGAAGGCTAAGGAGTTGAAGTCGGGGTACTTGGCTTGTGGCATCTTGATGTACCATTTGGCCGCGACACCTATAAGGGTGCATTGGAACAGCCTCAGTCTAATGGAGTCTTCTACGATGCTATTGGATGAGCACCATGGATGGAATGTCATTATATGATTTTGGGGACATTCCCCAGCTTTACCTTCGAACTTTGGGACGTCCGATGGCAGCTTAGTTAGCATGGGTGGCCAAAAAGCTTGGTGACGGATGGGGTCATTCGTCAATCTGGCCAAGTCAGGTAAGGTCAAATGAGCCATGAATGGAATATTTGACCCCAAGTTGATGTGGGATGGGGCTGCAATGGGAGTGGGGTTTGCAGGTGCATAATGCATCTGCATGGCTGGGAGTGCTTATGGTGGCACCGTGGCGGATGGGCCAACGCCCCCAAGTGTTGTGGGTGGGATGGTATGGGTAGCAGTGGCATTGCCCCCATGTATGATAGTAGGGGCAATGTGAGTGGACAGTGCACTACACCCCTGTGTGGCAGGGGGGACAATGTGTGAGGAGGGGCCACTACCCCCATGTGTTATTACTGGGCCAGCTTGGCTGGTCATTATGGGTGGTGGCAATTGGATAATGATGGTCTGCATGATCATGCTTGGACTGCTTGCCACGTTATGTGTGATTGGTTGTGATGTGGACATGGGTCCACTTACTAAGGTTAGACCGGAAAATGGATCCGAGTTTGCAGTAGCCATGGGGCTAGATGGTGTGGTGTGGAGGTCTGGTTCAGATTGATATGGGTCTAAATTAGAATCAGAGGTTGTGTGGCCCTCTGATGGTGTGGGAGATCACTGAGAACGGCTACAATGGTGCCGACTGAGTGTTCCAAATGGTGATGTTTCACCTCTTAGGTGTGAGGAAGATCATGGAGGATCAATTTTGTTCACTTGTGTGTATGAAACTGGTGGGTATGAAATTTGGACCCCGGTTTCAAAGGCTTCCTATTGGCTAAAGGTGGTCTCTCGGCCACCAAGACTGCCAGAAAACAACGCTTAGCTTGTTCCTCATGGGTAACTCTACTCAATCGAAAGGGGTCGTTGCTCGTTTCGCTTGGCAATTCCTCTCAGCGGCCAGCTACTTTGGGGTTCCTATGGTACTCCTCACAATGAGTTTCTAGGAAAATACCAAGTACTTCCCATAGTTTTAGCAGTCAGGGACTTATGTCCTCAAATACTGCAGAGTTGATTGAACTTAGTGTAAATTTGGTAACTTTTAAGGCTCACTCAGCGTCATGAACTGAGTTGGGTTAATTATGTGGTATGGTGTTTTGGTTTGCTTGCTTGTTCTAGTATTTGGTTTGCAATATGGTTTATGAATTCATGGTAGAGCTCACATCATGGTTTTGTATGCAAACATGAACAAAAATTTGTAAGCAAATGTAGTGAATAACCCTGAATTGTTGGCCTAACTAAATGTCTTCCTCTCAGTGGTATTCTTCTTCAACGAAGAGAAGGTGCTGGGATCTCAACACAATGGGACTAAGCCCATCCGTAGATCCTCAGGTCACCTCCCAAGTGCTAGGTTGGTCAAGTAGGGAGGACGCTTAGTGCCGTGAGAAGCCCTCCTTCTCTACCCCTCGTACCTTCCAGGTCACTTGATTTTAGTGGTTTGGAAAAAATGCCATGGAATGCCTAGATCTATACGAGCTGTCCCTTCGTCGTATCCCAGAATACCCCGGAGGGTGATGACTGGGTAGAGGAGGAAGGGGGCAGCAAGATGGTTAATTTTATGTTACTTTTAGTTAGGCTAATTCATTTTATTGAACCTTAGTGATTGATTTAGCATATACACATTTGTTCATTGATTTATTTGCAAAAAATGAAAACTAGAATTAAAAGAGACCTGTGATGGTGGACAGAGGCATCTGGGCCGCACTAAAAGTCCTATAAAACTGAAAATTAATGCTAATTAAACTAAAAAACAACTTCTATGTGATAGGCCACACATTTCTGACCAAATCCCGAGAGGGGGCCGCGATATTTTTCTAGAAATGAGCGAAGGGGTCGCACAAAATGCCAAAACAGACGCAACTTGAGGTCTTGGGTTGAATTCACACTTGTGTGAGGATTAAGTGTTCCCTGGACATGCCTGTCTTCCAATTAAGTGCGCCTTCCCTCACCTTTTCCCCTGATAAGAGAAACCTGCTCTAGAAAGGGGTGTTTTTGGTGCTGCAAGGTCAGATTTGGCCGACAGTAACTAGTACTGGATCAGTCTAACTCGGCTCGGCCTAGAAGAGGCTTCGACACTGACAGAAAATAGGAAATAAAGCAAATTTAAACAGATCTAACAAAACATTTTTGAAAACTAGGGTAAAAACTGAAAAACTTGAAATACTTTAAATTTTTTCCCAGGGATCCTATCGGATCGACCCAGGGGAATCGCCAAAGCTGTAGTGAGAATTTCTCCTCACTATAGGGGTAGAAATGGCTCCCTTGTGCCTACAGGGAAGAATGGTAGGTTTCTACCCTTAGAAAGCAGTAAAAAATGGAATGTAAAATGGTAAAAATAAAGCTGTGAATTGAAACTAAGCTAATCTAAGCTAGGGCAAGTAAATGGTAGCTACAATAAACTAAATCTAAGAGCAAATAACAGAAAGAGATATGGAAATGCAGCCCTGTTGAACCCCTTTGCAAATAGTGGGTTAGGGTTCTGCCTCCAAAACCTGCAAAATAATCCTATACTACTATGAAGACAACCTGCAAATGATGTTAATGGCAAACCTGCAACTGGAAATATTGGTTAGAAAACAAAACAAGTAAATAAACATGCATGAAAAGAAGCTATACCTTACTTAGGTGGAAATGGGCCACCATGCCCTAGCTCATGGGAGCACCTCTCTCTTGGTTGGGAAGCAATGGCTTGGAGAAATGGAAATGGAGGAGAGGGAGAGTGGGTAGTTTGAGAACAAGAGGTCCCAAAGCATCCACGGGCAGCATAACAATATGCAAATGAGGAGTGTTTTGAGAGTGACCCCCCACCCTCCTTATATAGTTTTTCCAAGGGGTTTTAGGGTTTTAAGCCCTTGGTCAAGGCTTTAGCCCCTTCCTCCCTAAATTTATTCCCTTTTAGGGTTTTAGCCCCTTTTTGAGGAATTTAGCTCTTGGGGGTTTATTTTGGGCTCTTTTTGGGGTTTTTAGCCCTTTTCTTCACCCTTGGGCTCTTTTGGAGGTGTGGGGGTAAAATGGAAGGTCATGGAAGGTCTTATGGAGTGAAATGAGTGTTATGAGATGGTGTCCTTAGGTGATGTAGGCCATAGAAAGCTGTGTGGGGGATTTTTGGGTTAATGCCTATGAACTCAAAAAACCATGAAAACTGAAAATTGGAAACCATAAAATTAGGAAAGAGGATGGATATAGATGTTACCTGGAACTGACGGTATGAAAAATGGACAGTGGATGCTCCTGTAATCTTTAGCTGAATTTTTGGCTCAAAACTACCCAAAATGCTCTCCAATGTTGGTAAATAGTGAAATTAATTGTTTTTTACTATTTACTTAGACTTTTATATCCTATTTTTAGGGTTTTTTATGTTTTAAAATCATTTTTATAGAAATACCCTTTAATATAGTTCATGAAAGTCATTTTTCCAAATATTTTGGGAAACTAATGGTCGTTTAAGTCTTGCAGGGATACAAATAACCGGTAAAGTATATTGGGAAGTTCGTTTTTTACTTTTTTGTACTTTTGAAAATGGGAAAAGTCCTCGAGCGTTAATTTCGATACTTTGATCGCAATCTCAAAAACTAGTATCAAAGTTTCGAGTCTTTTCATGATTCTTTTCGGACTTGTAAAACTCTTCATCGTGAAAAGAGACCTAATGGAGTCTTCTTTAAACTCTTTTCAGACTCCCTAAATATGAAAACATTGTCAAGTACTTGTCTTATTCATACTCGTAAAATTATTTGAAGAGTCATCTCTCCAATGGTAGGTTATCTCTTTTTCGGTTTGGATGAACTATTTATGAAGAAGGAACACTCCAGCCAATCATGACTGGAAGAGTTCTATTTGGTATTATTTTACACTTTTTCAATCCCTAGAGACTAAATCATACGAAAAAGGACCCTTTGTAGTATTCTTTTGTCTTCATTCAAACTCTCTAAACACGAATGATACCAAGTTAACTTTAATTGGACTCGTTAAACTAAACACTGAGATATCCTTTTTTGGGAACGAACCCCTCCTTTCTCAGGTTTGAAAAACATATGAGAATGGACTTGTCTTCAGATAAGCTATAATGAGTGTTTGTTACCCTCTTTGGACTCGTAAAAATGAAAAGAGGCACTCATCAATCATGATGGGGAAATTAATGGAAGGGAATCAATTCATTTTGCAAATAAAATGGTAGTTTGTCAACACCTTTGAACATGGCACTTATCTGCATTTTATTCAGTCAATAGGGTAAATCAACTTTTCTCTGAGTCGATCCACTTTCACGAGTCATGTCACTCCTTTGATTCTTTCAAATATTGCATTTTCCAATGTCGTATTGTGTTCTGCCTCGTCAAGTCAATGTTGCCAAGTCTTTTGTCATGCAGCCCGATGTTCAAAGGGAAGTTAGAAGTTTACCTCTGCAATTAAAATAGCCTTTGTGCCAGTACCTTTTGAGTCAGTCCAATGCTTACATTATCTACAATATTCCAAAACTATGTTCTGAGTTTCATGTCGTTGATGTGGGATTCATCATGGCCCTCCTTCAATGAGACTATTCCTGTCGACATCATCTCATCATCTGGGAATTAGTCTTAGAAATAGGTTTAATACCTTCATATTTGTATGCCTCAATGACAGATTCTCTCACTCTCAACATAGGTTCACATCATTAACCTTTGATCAAGACATTCGACTAAGTGTTCGACATCAAAATATTTTTTCACACTTAGTAGATTGTACTAGAGTACCTTGGGAATCATTGACATTAAAGGTGATATCCCTCGCACTTGTTAATGGTTCACATCATTGACCAGTAATCTAGTGGTTTCTACCATGTTCAACTTTAGATCATTGTAATCACATGGATAGAATAATACTTTGTGGAAGATGAGACAAAGACCCTGGGTTTCTGTTGTAAAGCACCCATAGATTTCTCCCTAGGTTGCGATGCAGTATATTGTATGAAGTACCAGCATGGATCCACATTTGTATGGTCCTAGCTATGCTCAAATTTGCATCTGTATGATATAGATATACATTGTATGTCTGGTAGCTATGTCCAATTTTGAGTCCTCTATCACATGGATCTACATTGTATTCTACTATCCATGTTTGTTTATCTCTCTCATGGATCTGCCTTGTATTGGTCTACAGCAATGATGAATACACATTTGCGCATGAGTCAAAAGTATTGATGTATTGCAGGTTTCTGGTTGATGATCTCTAATCAATTTGATTCTTTCCTTGAAGTGATAAATTGCTCTTTCAAAGCTCTAGCCAATCGTATCCCTCTAGCCTCATGCATTGGGGGGGATTCTGTTATAGCTAAATCTCATCATCAGCATGTGATGAAATCCCAAACTTCAATGTTTCCCTCGATCCCAAATTGTGAAGCAATAACATTGGTCCAGACATCAAATTTGTATATGAAAATCTAGCATTGCTTATACCCTTTAGTAAAAAAGAGGTACCTTCTTCAGGACCGCCTATAATGTGTTGGCAGTAAGAAGTGGAACCACCTTTACCTTTAAAACAATATTAAAACCGCTCTGTCATGGTGAACAAGAAGCAGTGCCCTTGGTAAAAAGTGAAAACAAGAGGTTCTCACAAAGCTTCTCGAAAGAAGGATTTGTGGCACCCTTATCCTTGATCACTAGGGTCAGCTGGGCTCGAGATCCATCCTTGTAGGATCTCCTAGCCACCTCACCCGTCAATTTCTCAACCATCCCTATCGATTGCAAGCCTATAAAAGCAGGCTCAATATCCATGGTTGAGGAGAGAGTAATGTTATGTTGTTGCTTTGATATTCTGGCCTAAGTCATTCAAGAGAGCCTGAGGGAGCAAGTTGGAGCTGTTGGGGACAAGATGTTGGTTTTGTGAGAGAGCATATCAACACTAAGGCATAGGTTGTAAACTATTTATTCATTTTATTAATGTAAAGTTGGTTCCTTTCCCATATACTTGTTATGTTATAATATTGCATGTTATTGTCAGATTCCTTAGTCACTAACATAGATCTATAGATGATTTTCTGGTATCTTTGATCTCTCGTGTATTTGATGTGTTTATGTAGGTATTTACTCTGAGACCTTTTGTCATAAGAGAAGAACCACATCACTCCATCAAAGATTCCATTCCATGTGTTTATAGCTTCTAGGGAAAGTCTTCCAACCTTATTGTGAACTATTTGTTCTGGATCTGAACCATTCAGACCAAAGGAACAGCTTCTATTTGCAAAAGGTGCAAAATTCCTAGAAACACCCTTTCCTAAAGAATCTCATCTCATATGAGCCTTCCTTGGCCTATAAAAGAATCCTTCATGGCCTATGTGAAGAGAGACCAAGAAGAGCATCCTTGTTATAGCAGATTTCACCACACTAGGTGAATCACACATTGTATGGCCTTCCCCTATCCCGCTGCAGACTCAATATTCCCTATGGACCATTTATTGTCTTTTGATGTATCAATGACCATCCCTACAAACATTACAAAAGTTATATACGCGTCCTTTTCCCCGATAACTGTGTACATACGCGGATATACCCTCTATAGTCGCATACATCGGGATGTGTGCATAATCCAAAACTGTTGGACCGTTCCTTGCCTTGAATCCGACTCATATGACTCCTGGCCTTCCATATGCCTTGAGATCGCACGGATTCGACCTTTCAGTATCACTTTGGAAAGCTATATAAGGAACCATTGAGACATTGAAAGCATAAGAGAGAATTGAGAGTACCGAAACTATAGTCCATTGTTTCCAGAACTATACTTGAGTCTGCATCCCTTTGTCCCTTTGGAGCACTGTTGTGTTATTCCCAAGCTTGCCTTTGTTAGTGAGCTTGCTATCAGAGTGATGGAGGATTGAGGTGGTGGAGGCCGAAGTGGGGGATTCAGTTTCTCCAGTTCGCAGACGTGACGTCAGAGGTTGTCACTTGTAATCTCTGATTCATATTAATAGAAATATCTTTTCCTGTCCAGTAATGTGTATTTGAATGAATGTTGCATCCATTGGAATATGTCAAATGCTTATACATTATTGATTATATATGCTAGAATAGATCTAACACCATGAAATATAGTATGCTTGTATTGTTTACTTGTTGTTGAGGACGTGTTATAACAATTCAAGCTGAATATTGGAAAGCTCAACGGGGATCTACTTCAACCGTCCAGAATAAGGTACGAGGTTCGATCCTTTAGTGTTAGATGTTTTTATTTCTATTGCATATTGGGGAAGATTGATTTCTGGAGTCTAGCTGTCTGTTGTGGTACCCCAAGCCATAGGAATTTCTCTCCGTAACAGAATTGGCGACTCCGCTGGGGATGTCCCTTGTTTTTATTTTGGGGTTTACGGGCACAATGGGCTTGATATTATTGACTTGCTCTCTATTTCTCCTTGTTTCTGTGTCACATTTTATAGTATGTTCATTCAATGACACTCCCCTTTATTTGTTTGACCTGTGGCCTGCTTTTTACCACTGCCTTCTCTATATACGCAGGTTTTTGGCCAAAAGTCACGTATATGGGCCTTCCCATGCGGGTTTTTGGCCAAAAGTCGCGTATATGTGCTTTTCCACACGGATTTTGGGCCTAAAGTCGCGTACATACGCAGCTGTTCTTTATATAGTCGCGTACATCCTCCCTTTTGGTGAGTTTAATGTTGGGGGAAGTTGTTGGGTGGGTTGTGAGTGTGGTTGGGTCTTCCTTGGGTCTGATGTTGTCTGTTGGATGCCTCTTTTGTGACCAAAGACCGCTCTTTCATTGATTTTTCTTTGAAAGTAGTTTTAGTCATTTTTCCTTTTTGTTTTTCCATTAGTGCATTACTCTTTTTGTCTTGGTGTCTTGCTGGGCTTGTCTTTTATACTTGCTGCAGAGACTGAGAGTTTTAGATGACTTTTATTGCATTTTTCATTCTTTTATATTGAAAAATACAAAGTAGTTGCACTCTTAGTTGCATCTTAGATATGGATTTGTGGAGGTACTTGCATTGGATTTCTTGGATGAGAGTTGTGTTTAGGCTTTCATATAGGAAGGATTGAATTGGCATTCGGAAAGAAATATATATTTATGCATCTCATGTAGCGGCATACCCTATTTTTCATTTGACAAAGATTGCACTTAGCATTGTTGTTATGGTGTGCATATTTATTTCACTGCTGAGTCATAATGTCATTAGTTGCACGGCCATTTCCCTTTGAGTAATTACAGCCAATTAAAATCAACGCTAAATTAAAATGAATTACACTCTTTTCTTTTCTAGGGTGCACCAACAAGCTTAGGTTTTAGGATCTTGGAATAGTTCATTGAAAGTTAATTCTCCAAGATCACTAAACTACAACAACTAGGTGTCTATCCAGGGAGTGTGTGAAATCCTTTATATAACCAACGTTCTCAGGAAGCTCCTCTCAAAAGGGAGTCAAGCACTAGGCAGTGTGAGCGGTTGTTAATCGGGATAACCCCTGGTTGGTAACTGTGTAGCACCGGTGATATAGCCAGGATTGTATTCGTATCTGGGGCGCTCTTTCGGGCTTTGCTACACTGCCCATATGGTCAATCCCTCCTGCGACTGTCCGCCTAAGCGTTGATTATATCGAGGTGACCTTAGTGACCTTACCTAGGATATCGAGGGGGTATGTGTAGAGGTTATTCTGCATGTGTCCCGGCCAGGTAGAGGTCGGACAGCACAGTCGCTTTATGCGTTGAAGCTGAGGGCCGCTATAATTGGTTACGTACCTCCGCTTGTAGTTTTTGGGAGTTTCGAGCCTCTCCTAGGCGAGACATACTGGCTACATTCGGGAGCTCACATATCCTCCCCTTGGTTTGCTTGTATTTTGGCTGTAGATTTTCTTAGGAGTGTGCTCTTTGTGCGCTAGTTGGCCTTTGGGATCGTGGTTACTTGAGTATATTTATGCTCTCTTGAGTTTGGGTCCTTTTATTTTTGGCATTCCTGATATCCTATCACTCATCCTTGGTCCTAGTATAGACACTGGTGTTAGAATTGGGGGCATCACAACCCCTTACCGTGCTCGTTGATTTGAGAATGGTCATATTCCATCCTCTACTTCATTTGTGGAGGCCTTTTATTCCCTTTGCTTGGTCTTTACACCAGTGCTCACCCTCATGGGGGGTGGTAGTGGATGCGTGAACGTTGGGTCTACACCTTACTTTCCTTTTTATGTCCCATCGTTCACCGCATTGTTTCCTTTGGGTGCTATTGTCATGATCATTCCTCCCTATATCCTATAGTTTGGATTCTATATTGACTATTTTGGGATGTTTTGGACTAATATGGTTGTCATGTAGGATCCAATTTTTGTACTCTCTCTCCGAGGTTCCGACCCGTTCGTTCCTATCACAGGTATTATGTCTGAACTGGCATATAGGTTAGGATATCACATCCGCTTGCACTTACGCATTTCCTTATGACTGTTCCATCTTAACCTTAGGTACGAACCCATTCCATGGTGTCACAGAACCTTCATGCTATTGTTAGAAGTGGTACTATGTGAATGGTAGAGCTTTCCTTTACATGGGTGCCCTAGTTAGCTCCCTTTTGCATTTGGTACCCATGCTGTGAGTCCTCTCTTAGGTGTGGGAGTCCGTTGTATAGTATTTCCATGACATTTAGCAAGATCCTCATACTCCTCTTGACCTTATGCTGGTCTGTATCCCTCCGGACTCCCCTTATATCGAGTTGTGAATGCATTATCATGAGCTTTGCCTGTCTTATTGAGCTTTATGCCGGCTCCCCTGACATTGCGTTTCAGCCATATAACCCGATCTTGTCTCATGTCTAGCCATGCAGAGCCTTTATTTATATCTTTCGCAGCTTGATTCCCTTTTTTACCGGGAGGGGATTTTCCCCTAAGTGTCGATATCCTACACATGTATCCTTGCATTGAGCATAGGTATGTTCCATTGCTTGGAACTAGTTTGTTTTCCTTTATGACACTCGTCTCCTCCTAGTTTGTAACTATAAAGCTAGTTTATTCTTTTTTCAAGCTTTTCAAATAACTGAAAAAGACCAAAAAAAATCAAAAAACCAAAAATTCGGACAAGAAAAGATATTATCTTTGGCAGCTGTCGAGTCGTGTCGCCTTCGAACAGAGCACTATATATCACATCCATTGGTTGGGTTATAGATTGACTTTAGGAGCTGTACTCATTATCTGATTTTTATCTCCACCGACTGGTTAATCTTCCAGTCCCTATGGAGCCTCTATTGATGCCTCCTGCATCATAGAGATGTCCCAGTTTGTATATCGAGTCTATGCTTCCTTCATTCAGTCACCATATGCCGTTATGCTCTTGTTCAAAGGATGTTGAAACCTAAGTCGGCCATTCCTCAGTTATCTTGACTTTGCATGTCGGCCATTCCCGGTACAGTTACTGGTTCGTGCACCTTATGATCGAGTTCTTCCATA
>LPNX010252603.1:52699-246707 GCA_001517045.1 Pseudotsuga menziesii
TTGGAGGCCCAAGTGGGGGATTCAGTTTCTCTGGTTCGCAGACGTGTCATCAGAGGTTGTCACTTGTAATCTCTGATTCATATTAATAGAAATATCTGTTCCTGTCCAGTAATGTGTATTTGAATGAATGTTGCATCCATTGGAATATGTCAAATGCTTATACATTATTGATTATATATGCTAGAATAGATCTAACACCATGAAATATAGTATGCTTGTATTGTTTACTTGTTGTTGAGGACGTGCTATAACAATTCAAGCTGAAGATTGGAAAGCTCAACGGGGATCTACTTCAACCGTCCGGAATAAGGTACGAGGTTCGATCCTTTAGTGTTAGATGTTTTTATTTCTATTGCATATTGGGGAAGATTGATTTCTGGAGTCTAGCTGTCTGTTGTGGTACCCCAAGCCATAAGAATTTCTCTCCGTAACAATCCTTATGTTGTTGGATTGAAGTCTGGTATTGAGGCAAAGTTGAGTGAGTTTGTGTGCAAAGAGCTTTGTGTGAATGTGGAGTGTTGTGAGTGTTTTGTAAGACCATTGTGGAAGAAAAAACTATCAACATCAAGGCTTTGGCTGTAGATTTACCTTATTATTTGATTAATACAAAATAATTTCCCTTTCCTATATTTGATTTGTGATAATATCAGTTAAATTTTATTAGATTCCTTGATCACTAATATGTATTGTTAATCTATCTGGTTACTCTCATCTTGTTGTCTTGTTTTCTTGATGCTTCTTTACAGGTACTGTAGATCTCATGGAGAGCAGTGGAATGAAGACTAAAGCTTATAGATATGAGGTATAAGAGTGATTTTATTAGTATATTAACCATGTAGGGAAAGGATATAATATTGTGGTGTTTTTTTCTATACTTGTACCATACAGTATATAGGAATAGTCAATGTCCGCATCGGTTCCCGAATTCCTACAAATAGGGAATTGGTTCCTTTTCCTCCCAAGAGGAAGCTAGTGCAATGAAAATGGGTCTATAGGACCAAATTTGCTGCTGATGGGTCTGATATAAAGCATAATGAAATATTGGTTTCCAAAGGCTTCTCTCAAGTTCAAATAGTGGACTATACAGAGACATTTGCACTGGTTGCAAAGATAGACTCTATCAGGCTAGTTTTATCCATTGCTGCAAGCAAGCACTGGGAGGTTCACCACATGGATGTAAAAAGTGCATTTCTTCATGGTGAGCTACAGGAGGACATATATATATAGAAAATGAAGGTTTCCAATAGGATGCTTCTCTTGTATGCAGGTTAAATAAGTCTATGTATGGCCTCAAGCAAGCCCCGAGGGCTTGGTATGCCAAGATGGAGAAATTTATGCTTTCACTTGGCTTTATAATATGCAAGTCTGATACTAATGTTTATTTGCAGTATATTGGTGGTGTATTGTGATTCATAGTACTCTATGTTGATTACCTTTTTATTATAGGTAGCTACACCAAAGAAATTGGGTCAATCAAAGCATCTTTGCACAATGAAGTTTCAATGACCGGTCTTGGCTTGTTGAAACAATTTCTTGGTTTGGAAATTGTTCAATCTGAAGTAGGGATCGATGTCATAAAAACAATTATATTGAATACATGTTATTGAAGTTTAAAATGGCTTAATTTAAGGCATCCAAGTTCCCATTCCTTTCTGGTATCAAACTAGGTGAAGTTGGTGACTCTTCATTGGTGGGAAGCTCATTGTATATGCATCTAGTCGAGAGTTTGTTGTATCTTAGTCATTATAGACCTGATTTAGCATATGTTGTAGGTGATGTGTCTATATATATGCAACAAACTCATGAGATCCATTGAAAATCAACTAAGAGGATCCTTCAGTATGTACAAGGCATCAGGAACTTTGGGGTACACTATGTTGCTAGTTCTCCACTAGAACTAATTGGATTTTCTGATTCTGATTGGGATGGAGATACCAATGATAGGAAGTCCACTTAAGGTTATGTCTTCATGATTTCCAATGGTGCCATATGATGGTCAAGATAAAAACAACACACCATCTCCCTATGTTCAGTTGATGCTGAGTACATAGGAGCAGTTAATGCAACTACACAATGTGTGTGGTTGCAAGGAATTCTTAGAGAACTTGGAGTTTCATTTGATTCACCCATATTAATTTGGTGTGACAATCAAAGTGAAATAAATATTTCCATAGATCCATTACTGAAATAGAGGACCAAACACATAGAGATACACATGCACTACATCTGGATCTTGGTGCATGATCAGGGGATAGCCTTGCAGTATTGCCCTTCTATAGAGCAAATTGCTGATATTTTCACTAAGTGCTTCACAGAGAATACCTTCACCTACCTGAGATCCCTTCTTGGGGTGAGAGATACATGGTGATGGCTGCCATTTACCTTCATATGTTTTTCTCCATGTCCATTTTTTAGGAGAGGTTTTGCTCCCATGTGGTTTTTCTCTTTTCCTTGTTTTCATCGAAAAATAATATTTTATGTTGTATGAGGTGACTTGATCCTTTGTTTCCAAGGCCTCCATGATATTTTTGGTTAATTAGTACTAATTCAAGCTTAAGGGTGGGTGTTAGAGCTAATCCATCCTTAGTACCATAGTCTTAGACCTTAGACACTTTCATTTGCTTCTATGCAGTGATGTCTATGGTTAGACTTAGGGAAATTAATCATTTTCCATAGTTGATACGCTCCTAGTTGATCATTTTTCACACTTGATGCTCCAGGTTGATCATTCTGACACCCATGCGCCCACATTGATTGCATTCAACCAGGCATATGCTCCCCTTCCCAAATTTTAAGGATTTGGTCCAACTTGAGGTGTTAGTGCTTGGTTTGGTTGGGTTTTGGACTATTTTGATCATTTATTGCTCACCTTATTGCACCTAAAATCTATATTAATGCTTCAAATCCCTCAAAGCACTTAGACAAGAATTATTCTAGACTTGTTTCCCACTCTTAGACTGGATAGCACGCCTTTCCTTCTATGACAAAGCACCAGAGAGGGATGGAACACCTTTTTCACTGACATTAGGCACCATTGGTGCCTATACCTTGTTTGAAAAGTGCACCGATGCACATACCCTCACTATAAGAAGCGCAAACAAGATTTAAAAGGAAAAAACAAAAGTTTCAATAAGATTCCAAATGAAATCTCTCATGGAGGATGTTCTTATCTATTAGGGAGAGCTGGAACTCAACCTCCTATTCCATAGGGACCATTCCCTATCCTCTTCCCAAAATATCTCATCTCGTATGAGACTCCCTTGGCCTATAAAACAAGGCTTCGTGGACTATGTGAGGAGAGACCAAGGAGAGCATCCTTATGCTGTTGGATTGAAGTCTGGTATTGAGGTAAAGTTGAGTGAGTGTTGAGAGAAAATATATTTGTGTGAGTGGAGGTTTCTGTGGTTGTTTCAAATACCTTGTGGAGACAAATATATTGATATCAAGGCTTTGGTTGTAGATTTCTCTTTTCATTTGATTAATACAAAAGTGTTTCCCTTTCCCATATATGATTTGTGTGAATATCAGTAATTTATTATTAGATTCCTTGATCACTAATATAGATTGCCGATCTATCTTTTTACTCTTATCCCTTGTCTTGTTTCTGATGCTTCTTTGCAGTTACTATAGATCGCATGAATAACAATGAAACACAAGGCCAGACCTTTCAGATATGAGGTAAAAGAGTTATTTCATTCAAGTAGATTAATTATATAGGGAAGATATACTGCTGTGAATTTTTGTTCTATACTTGTACCATATATTCTAGAGGAGCAAGGAATGTCTACACTGGGTGAAGGATTCCTACAAATTAAATTGGTGACCATACTTGGGAAAGATCTAGTCAGATCTAGGATAGATCCGATCAGATATATAGTATATATAGTTAGATCTAATATTTTTGGTAATACTCTTTCTTATAAACTTGTGATTATTTTTTATTAACTCATTTGAGTTGTTAAGGTGAGTGATATACCTTACCATATTTTCAATTGCCTCTTGTGAAGTGTGTTTACTTCCTTATCAGTCCATCTCAGTCCATCATTGGTTTCTTTTACAGGTGACTTGACTTTTTACATCTCTGGATTCGTCAGTGCACCTAGGTAGACTTAACAGAGCGCTGACCCTAATCTGGCGACTACTACATCCTGACAGAAAGCATCATTGGCACTCTTTTTCTTACTTCACAGTGCATCGTTGGTGCCTACACACAGTGTGCCGACACTCTAGTGCAGCCTTACACAATGCATCATTACTGCCTACACACAGTGTGTCAACACTCTAGTGCAGCCTTACACAGTGCATCGAGGTAGGCCAATCACTATTTTAAATCTTGTGCTTTGATATTTCTTGTTTGTCTTGGTTTGTTGTTAAATTTGCTTACTGTCTTCTTGTTGAGTCTGATAGTTTGGTAGCCTGATCTCTCTTCTTGAGTTCAGATCTAGAATTTTTCATTGATAAGGAGTTTGTAATTGAATAAATTGTGTCTGAATTATAGTTTTGGATGCATGGTTTTCTTAGTTCATTCTTTGAAAGTGATTGTAGGTTTATGAGAAAAAAAAGGTATGTTGCTCATTTGCAATTATTGAAGTATAGTTTCTTAACACTCTTTCTTTTTCGAATCATATTAAAAAACAAAAGAAGATTTTTAGTTTTTTTTTGTTTGTATTACTCTTGGTTTTCCTAAGTAGTTAGAAAAATAGTTATTTTTGAGTTTGATTGACAAAGCATAGATTTTTAGACATTAGAAGCTCTTCTTCCTTTTTAGACAATTATATGTATTCAATATAATTTTCAGATATTTAACTATCAATTTCCCTTGAAGGTGCAAATGCAAAATGATAGGATGGGTATTGTAAGAAGACCATTTTGAGAAGAAGAAATTTGTTATCATATTGAGAGAACATCAATATAGATAAGCGTCGAAGAACAAGACACATAACTACTACAAAATCTTTCAACAATACATAAAAAAATAATGAAAGGGAATTAGTTCAAAATACATAGAAAAAGGTTGTCAGACAAAGGAAAATAATCAAGCCAGAAATCAAGGGAAGCACAAAAAAGATTGAGAAGTATTATATAGGAATTCAAATGCATGCATCTATTGTTGATGCATGTATGTTGAAAGGTTTTACAATGCCAATTTTATGCAAGTAGTAGAAATATATGGTTTTTGTTAAATGTGGTTGCTAAAATCAAATGCTTAATAGTGCAATCAATCAAGTACAATTTTTTTCTCAACAACACCTTGGATGATCAATTTTAAAGGATGCGTGTGAAAAATTACAATGTTAAAAGTTTTGTGTGAAACTATGAAACCATTATGTGGTGTCTAGGATTGGAATGCATTTACATGGCATACAATTTCTTATTATTATATGAGTTGTTAATCACAATAAATCCTTAATAAACATTTGTTTTAATATATCTCTTAGCCATGTCCCTAAGCATTAACAAATGATACATTTTTACACAAACATTTAAACCCCACAAAAAATGTTGTTTGAAGCCTCATATGGGATCTGGAAGTTTATAGAAGTTCCCAAACCATCAAAATATGACCCACCCCTAAAATGGGAACCATAACCCAATAGCTCCAATATTTCAATAAATGCAATATCAAAATATATGACTATCCCATCTTGAAAGACTTCAACTTTGCAGCTAAAGAAAAGTTTTCTAAAACTTTTCTTAAGTTGTAAAGCTAAAATATTCCTAATAGATATTGTGCTTGGAATCCTTCTTACTATTCTTGAGTTTCCATATCAATAAATGCAAGTCTATTTGTAGAAATAAATTCGATCTCAATGTACCTCCAAATAATTGATACCAATGCATATATCATAAGAATCAATATTTGTAATGTGAGGAACCCATACAACACTAGTGGACATCCCTCCGCCATTTAACTAACTTTTTTGTTTGTTCCAATGGGTAATTGAACAAGCCATGAATTATTATTCTTTCACTTCTTACAAGAATAAATTTCAACGTATTTATGAGTAACATAGTTGTGATTAGATCCTAATCAATAAAAATAGAAATGGATTTCTTAGAAATATTATCTTCAACTTCAACCATAGTTGATTGGTAATATTCCAGTGAAACATGAATCTTGGGAATAGTCCCTGTTAAATCATTGAAAATAGTAGTCTCTTGGATGTTGTGATCATTTATGGTGTTACCCTTTTTAATGTAATCAATTTTTTGTCACATGGTCTCTCCACATCCCCAACAATGAATCTCCTCTCTATGCACTTTTCTCAAAGACTCAACTCGCTTGTTCCCAATTTCCATTGGCTAATTATATCAAGAACTATTTGTCTTATTCTTAAAATGAGGAGGATTGAACCCTTCTTTCCTTTGGTCAAAATTATCCTTCTTCTTTTCTTTCCATTCCTTTTGTACTTATGGAAAAATTTTGTTCCACTCATAACAATAAGTATTAGCATTTTTTTAACCCGATTTAGAGTTTGAGGTGGGTCAAACTTAATTTTTTTCTCTATAAATATGAGGTAAATCTCTTAATAAGTGTTGAATATTTACATTCTAATCCTTTACATGATTGAAATTCCTAATCAATTCAATTTTTATTTAGATATTCATCTAATTTCAACTCATGGAATACTTTGATTTTAACTTCATAGTTGTTAATAAATATAACGGACATAAGAAGTTGGTGGGATCATGGATTAATCCATTTTGAACGCTATATTCATCCAATGGTACCAATACAAGTAAATGGATCTAAGCACCTCTAGATCTATATGCCACTAACAACTCATTAATGGACAATGATGCCATCTTAGTATTAGATAAGGATAACAAATAATACGAGGCTATTTAGGAATTTATGATTGTCCAAGGAATCACACTCTAAATATGCCTCCCTCAATCATAATTATGAATAATTAAGTCTAAAAGGCAACAAGAATTAGTGCATAGACTTGTGTCATCTCAATATCAATATAAAACTTCTAAATTGAACTTCAATTAATATATGCCTAAAAATGTCAAATCTAAATGTTGAGAATCTATAATCATTGTTTGAACATCTAAGTTCCGATATCTATAATTAGTTCACTCACATGAACTTCAATATCTAATGAGAGCAAATTGTGACAAATAAATTAGCTTATGTTTTTTTTCCTTAAACTTTCGTAACAAGTTAATTAAATGCCAAGAAACAATAACAAGGTCTAATGACAATCCAACTGAACACAATTTCCACAATAACACTTTTAGAAAAATGACATGGAATTAGTTCCAGCCAATATCTTGTGTATGATTTAATTGAACCATAAGTGATAAAATATTTTGCAACTTTTGTTGTTGTTGTTGTTGTTGAAACTTGAAGGTTGACAATTATTGTTGATAATCTCTTATTTTTTAATTGAAAAGGGAAAGTATGTTGAAATAATCCAAGTTTGAGATTTGGATTCGTCTCTCCTTCAATAGTTTTTCGTCACTATATTTTATATCAATATCTAATGGTTTTGGTTAATTGCTAATTATTTTCACTCGAGACCATGTATCTAGTGGTTTGGGCTAACCACTAACTATTTTCACTTGATACCATGTAACTAATGATTTTTGTTGAAAAAATATCCATATTTATAGTGTATTCCCCTCAATGTAAGAGAGTATTATTTTTTCTTCATCAATGTACTCTACCACTTGAGGTGTAAGAGAGTACCTTTCACTTTTTAGTTTTGTGCTTCCCCACTTTAAGGTACGAGGGAGTACCATTTGTCTTGAACTCAAATTTCAATTTCAATTATAATGGACCTTAGTCATGCCCAAAAGTATCAACTGTAACAATTAATTTAAATCCAACTTATTTCATAATGTTTCCATTCAAATATGTATTTTCCTATGTTTGAACTTAATGGTAATACTTATTTACAATCTTGACTTATTTATTCCATAACCAAAAACTTATCCAACCATAATGACTTGTTTTCTTTTTGGCATTCTTCTTCTCTCAACATTTAGAGATCATGAGAAACTCAATATTGGCATCATTGTCTATATCAATATGAGAAACTCAATGAAAATTTCATCATTCATTAAAATTTATTCAATCTATTATATTCAACTATGTCATCAACTGTGTTATCACCTTGTAATTTTCCTATGGTTGTGGTAGGAAGTCACAGGGGTAACCATTTAAAACCAATATTTAGACTGTATTCTAGCCAATACAGTCAGATAGGGCTCTCTCTTTGTCACATAAATATTCACATATACATGTGGCTTTAAGCAAGCATTCATAAAACTATATTTCTGAGGGGAACAAGATATTTGTAGATTTTAAAGATGGTGAAAAAGATAGACAAGAAATACTATTGGGCCATGGATTCACAATCTAAATCATTCAAGGATATTACAACAAATAATGAACAATGATTTTCCCTTTTGTACTATGAGGAAAACTAAGTGTAATATTCAACCAAATATCTTCAAGTGGTGGTAGGAGAAAGGAGAAAAATTCCAGTGCAACAAGGGGCACCTATCTATGGATGAATCCCTTGAAAACACCTTTAGTAGAACAAAAAATAAGGGAAATGATAGAAATTGAGCATCTAACAAGGATGAATTCCACAACAATCATCACAGACACATTACAAATGTTATATCTGATGAAAGGAGCGCTTAATGAAATGAATTCCTCACTTACAACTAGAAAGAATTAGTAGGAATTAACACATATGAAAATGGTATAAACAGGAAACACAAACTAAATATTAACACTGTGATGAATCTCATAAACTTAGAGAAACATTTTTCATTATCACTTCCAAGAAAGTTTACAGAGATACGATCCGAGCACTGAGGATTCAAAAAATGAAAGTCGAATCAACCCCTTTTCTCCTCTGTAGAGGTTACATTTTAAGTGTTATGGCTCCCGAGACCAACCTTGAAATAGAGCCTAATTAGGTTACAAAGATAGGGAATGAATCCCAAATCCTTGTCGTATATCTTGACAGCTATGAGGTGGCCCATTTTCCATGATTTCTACTTAAAACAAGGAATATGGAATATCGAGTATGCTTGATAAAAATGGTAATGCGACAACTCGGACTCAGGCTCGCTTGAAATGAAAATGACAGTTTAGGGTGCTTTCAACGGTTTTCTGTTGACTCCTCTCGACTTGTTCCTCATCACGTTTGGGAGTGTAGGGTGTAATTGGTCCTCCCGAACCTCTCGACTGTCTTCCACTAATCTAGAGATGGAAGTTCCAGCGTGGAAATTTACTTCTCCAGCACATGTAAATCCATCTGGTCCTTGTAAGAATAGATTTTCAAATGTACACATGCTTCTTTAAAGGCGAACAATATCTCAAATTCGTCAGCCAATTTATCTACAATTATCCTACCAGATAGTGACTGGTTCATATCTGCAAAATTTGTGTGGTCTAGTATGCATGCAACCAATTTCTCATGGTATTCACTTTGAGTTAACATTGCACCATTTTCTTGCCAAAAGAAAGGGATCCCTTTCTTAAACAGTGGGTCAAACATGTCAATAAACAACTTCACTTTGTGGGCCAAAATATCAACCTTTTCCTAGACTGTATCTTGGGGGTGATATTTGTTTATAACCTTCCTAGCCCAAGTCACGATTGAGATTCTATCCTTGACATTTTATTTCTCTAAATCCTCCTCTGACAAACTATTCAAAAAATCGATAGCATTTTTGGCGCAGTCAACTGGTTTCTTATTCAACTTTTCTCTCACTTCTGTCAGAGCCTATCTGGATGAATGTATCACCAATTCCTTATCTAAAATATAGTCCAGGTAGGGCCTGAATTTGTTTGATTCTTCTATGATGTAATCCCATATGATATGCTTTTCCCCTTGAGCCTGTGGTTGGCCTATCACCTTCTTCATTAATCTATTATTCTTTATTTGCAGCTCCTGACATTTTTCCTCCCAAGCATGAGATTTGGCTTCCCAAGCTCTCTTTTCTTTCACTCTTTGCAATGTCAAATTATCTAGGGTCTTGTTTGTGTTTTTCAACCCAGTTAATTCTA
Source organism: Pseudotsuga menziesii (assembly GCA_001517045.1). Taxonomy (NCBI): domain Eukaryota; kingdom Viridiplantae; phylum Streptophyta; class Pinopsida; order Pinales; family Pinaceae; genus Pseudotsuga; species Pseudotsuga menziesii. The sequence goes on from LPNX010252603.1 coordinate 62,739, forward strand.
AATCCTTTAATCTTACATGTGGCATGGATTGGACTATGTTCTGTTCACTGGATTAAGATACATGAGCAATAACCTTGTCTTCATAGTATCTTTCTCTTTCTCCTATAACTTCCTCTCCATTTCATCATTATTTCCTTTCAAATTATTTTCACTTTCTACCACCAAAGTCAAGTCTTTATGCCATTGTTTCTCCTTATAAACAAACTTTAATAACTTTTCCTTACAATAAGTCAACTCATTCTTCAAACCTTCTTTTTCTTTCTCTATCTTAGCCAATTCATGCCCTTATATCAACTGAGTAGCAGGTATTTTAACTTCTTTTTCAGCAATTGGATGGTATTCTCCTTTTCATATAATAGCTTTTTCATGCCCGCTCCCTTGTAATCTCGACCCCCAATAGCTAGAAGAACAATTTGCATCCTTTTATCTGTTCCTGTCACCTTATGTGCTTTATTTTCCACCTTTTCCTGTCTCAACTGATTCTCAATTTTTCTTTTAGTAATTTTCTAGCTTAGACAACTTCAATGTGGACTTCAACAAGTTTGTAAACAAAATATCCCCAGTTTGTTTGTGAAAATGAATCATGTCTGGGATAGGAATGTCCTCCAGGTCCATCTTCATTTCAGTAACCTTGCTATTGGTTACTAATGCCAAGTTTAAAGTGTTATGAGCCTAGTCTCCGACAATAATAAGTGACACATCTTGATTTGAAATCTTTCTTACTTTTGAGTACAGCTTCAGTGTTTCTTCTGAAGTCACATCCTTTGTGTCCTTATACTTTTCCAATGGCTCCACCTTGCTCCTGAATTATGATGTAGAGTCAGCTAACGTGTCAACAAAGGAATACTCCTTCACCTCAAAAATAGGTCCAGTTATTTTCACCTTCTTCTTTCCTTTGTCCTTTGATGTAGTTTGGACCAGCTGTCCCTCTGCTTCAATATTCTTCCTCTTAGGAGTCATGGAAGTGTCCTCCTCTTCAGTGTCCATGGCTTCTGAAAGATCTCGTTTACTTGTTTTCTCTGAGTGACTGGTCAAGGGCGTAATGTTTATAGCTGCTGCAACTAAATTAGAAATATCAGGCAACAAAGAAGTAATGTCCTTTATAGAAGAACTTGAATCCTCCTATACATCAGTATCTTTGGGATTATCCTTTGGATAGTCATCCCAATTGGTAGCATCTTCCAGCCCAACAACCTCTACATGCTTGAAAGGCTTTCTCTTCACAGCTTTCCTCCTATTTGAAATGACCTGATGAGGATCATAATCAACTATAGGCTCTATAGGAAATCCCATCTCCTTCAATAAGTTCTCAATCATTGGAAAAGTGGTTTTATTCTTGATAGTAAAAGGCCTTACTGTCCAAGGATACTTAATATCAGTAGAATTTTTTAATTTCAGGAAGTGTTCTATTTCTAATATTAGCTTCTGATTGATGAACTCCATGGAGAACACTCTAGGGGTTAAAAAGGATGGAAACATATATGGTGGATGAGTGAATCCATACAATCTAATCACAATTCCATTCTCAAATAAGAACCAGTCACCTATCCTGCTATCTGTAGAGAACTGCAAAGTAGTTCTCATCTCTGGTAATACACTGGGGAGCCTCTTCTGAAAAATAACATTGTATATCTCTGACATGAGGAAGTTCATAAATTTTGAGTAATCCTTACTCATTTCCTCAGTCAATACCATTTCTGGTAACTACAAATTCTCTTCATTTAAAGAAAGGAACATTTTTAACAAATAATATTGAAATTTAAAGGTTTTGGTCCTGTCGAAGTCCATTAACTGAGAATGGATATTCTCAGCTAAGAACTCGTTGAACTTAAGACATGAAAATTGCAATGTCTATCTTGGCTCATTTGACTCAATTGGGAAAGTGATTAAGACAAAAAGTAAACTCATGAGAGGACCAGTAATGTATTTGTCAGTGTTTAGACCTAGGAACTGACTCAATAGAGTGATAGTGCACTGGGCTTCCTCCTTGAACAAGATGGAATCCATTGGGAATGGTTGGTCTAATAGATTTACATTAGTTTTGAAGCATTTCTTGAAGAAATATTTTTTCTTTTCTACGAAATATTCTTTGAAACACTAAAGTACGGACTCTTCCTTATAATTATGGGATTTTAGGGTAAAATCCTCGGGGACCGACAAGGTTTTTCTAATAGCTAAAGGGATGATAGGGAATAGAAATATGGAGCCAGTAATGTCCATAATCACTCTCTCAGAAAGAGAGTAGTTATCAACACACCAAGCCACAAATTCCAGGAAACTCTAGGTTTGGTCAGTTGTGAAACTATGGAAGTAAGACTGGTAAATTTTATGCACATCAGTCCCCTATTCATTACGCAATATTAGCATCTCCTTAACATCACCAATGGGTCCATTTAGTACAAGCGTATCAAATACCTCAACATCCCTACCTTCGAAAGCTTCTTCTACTTTCTGATATTCAAGGTCATGAACTTCCATACTTTTAACTTGAGCCATTTTATAGTTTCAAAAGGGACAAAAGGCCCACCTGGTGATTTTGACAGGTGGTCAAACGACGCAGTATGAGTTGGATGCTCCTGCACTGTTATGGTTCTCGCTTTCTGATGATGTAGAATAAAATAATTCCTCAAATTCACATGCACGGGTATTCTTATACCTTTCTATATTCTTACTCATCTCTCATCTTTGTCTCGTGAAACAATTTCTAGCCGTAGATATAAATATTCAATCATCTGAACTGTCAAAAGATGCGGCCTTTCTTTAAGCTATTGTTCTTTCCAAGATGAAGTATGCGTCGTCGATTTTATCCACTTTAGTCCCCATTTCGCAACGATCTTCTTTTTATTTCCCCTCACATCTTCAAACTATGAAAAAAACCACATCTGTAGATATTTTCTATGAGATATCTTAGCTGCCCAAGGGTGCAGCTTTCATGCTCTTTTGCAATTCGCCAGCTTACTAAAGCTTATAACTCTTCCCAACACAAAATAATTTCAACCGTAGATCTAAACTCTGCCACGATCATCGTCATCTGAGGGTTTTGGGTCTACAATATTTCATAGCACCTCATCCTGCTAAACTCCACACACATTCTTATTGCAAAATCAAGAGAGACCATTGACCAACTCTCCACCAGATCTCTATCATTCAAAGGTGCGGGGTCTACAAATATTTCACAGCCCCAAATCATCTTATCTTTCATGCATGTTTTGGCCGAAATACATTCTCGTCCATAGATCTTCTCCATCTAAAATCCCTACCGTTGAAATGTGCGGGCCCTACCAATATTTCGCAACCCCGACATGTTGGAGACATTTACCATCATACACACTCTTTCGGTCAAATTGTCCTAGTTAAACCACTATCCTAAGTTTAATTGACATCAGTGGAGCATTAATTACCATCATCCCAGTCATCCTCACGCCTTCCTACAGTCAAGGAGGCTAACTTAGCCTTCCCTACAGTCAAGGAGGCTAACTGGAGCACTCCAGGGGTGATCTGGGTGACATCCATGCACCTAATTGCTAACTGGGGGTTACTTTCAGTTCAACCAATCAGTTACAGTCAGTTAAGGCGCCTCCATGCATTAAATATATTATTTAATAATTATTTATTGATTATTTTATTATTATTTAATGAACTGGAGTGAACTAGGCGCCTTCACCAACTTCTGATGGCCAGTTCAACTTCAGTTAACCTCATCAAGGTTTATTGGAGTCATGCAGTACTGGCACTTGATGGTTGGTTGCTATGACATGTGTTTGATCTCCTTCAGTTGAGATTAAGTCATTTATTGCACTCCAACTATCAAGTGCCAGTATTAATTCTTGCACATGATCTAGGAACTAAGATTCAATCTCATCAAAGAATTATTAACAATTACTCATGAATTAGCAATAACTGGAATTGTAATCCTTTATTGTTTATATAATATACAGAGAGGAAACTTATTTGGTTCCTGAAAAATTCCAATTATTGCTAATTCATGTGTATTTGTCAAATTATTCTTTGATGATTTTGATTCCTAGTTCCTAGATCATGTGCAAGAATTAATACGACATGCTTTGTCTCTCATGCACATTGCACCCATGAAATGCATTTCCACCATAGATATGGACCGCTCAAGATCGTGGCCATTGGAATAAGCAGACGTTACAAGATTTCGCAGCCTTGACAAAAGTTATCCTTCGTGCATGTTGGATTCACGAAATCTCCATTTGTCGTTGATCTTGGACAACATTCAATCTGTGAGCATTCAAATATAGAACGTATAACAAATTTTGCATACCTCCATAGCTCATTCCTCTACACATATTTACTCAGCAAAATATTCCTCATCTGTCGATCTGCATTACCTGTTCATCCAACGATTGATCATGCACGCCAATTAACCTTGTTCCGCCAAAGTCAAGCCTCTTCAAAACTGTGCATCTTTTCTCGATGAAATATTTATCAATTGTTGATTCTCTTTGCCATGGATCTATGCCATTCATTTTCTCCACTAGATAACTATGAGAGGATCTTCATATCTGAACACAAATGTAGGGTTATAACTCCAATTTTTTTATGTTTTTCTCCCTACACCATGGGATAATCCATTTTAACATTCAGGCTTAGGATATGCCTCCCAAGCAACCTCCAAATGACAAGCCATGAAAAGTTTTTTTTCCTATGCCCCCTCTCATTTTCACTGATCTAGACCTTCGCAAGGGAATTAGTGCATATGCCTATGTAGAAATCTCAAAAATTTAGCACAGGTGCTAACAAACTCATCAGGACAATTTTTAAGGATCCATAATTTTCTTTAAGTGTAGAAACCTTGGTGAATCTCACTAATTATCAAATTTTCAACAATAAAATATTTGGTGATATTTTAAAAAAATATTCAAAATTCTAAGGATTTTATATATTTTTTGGATAGATTTGGTGTTTTTAAGAGTAAAAAATTTGATCCTGTGGAATTTTGGTGAATCGTATTAGAATAAAATGGTAAATGGTGATTTTTTTGGGAAAAAAATCTTGAAAATTAGCCAATGGGCTAAATTGCGCCCCTCAAATTTTCCATGCAACTCATGCCTCAACCTGTTTAATATTTGAATATTTTCGCTTCAAAGTTTCAACAATAAATCCAACTCTCCCACACTAAACTAGATAGAGTAGTAAAAAATATGAAAGCTACTATGTTTTTCATATCCTAACCAATATATCTTTCCATTGAATCACAATTCCTTCCAATGTTTGACAATGTTATTAGAAAGATCATTTCACATTGTTCTTTCATACATTCATGAATATATTTTTTTGTAACTTCAAGTTCAAATTCACATATGTTAGAATAATCAACCCATAGTTACCTACCTTAGACATTAATTAAATCGTTTTTGTCTTATTACCTAGTCTCCTAGATTCCACTCTATGCTAGTTGCCTTCTACATGTCCTAGAAGTCAACACATGCCAAAAATGAGTCATGGAGCACTTGGGAAACTTCCTAGAAACCCATTTTAGTATGTTTTCTTTATTCTAGATCCTCCAAAGAACATATCTTCTTTTTCCAAAAAGCTACCTGTTTTATTGAGAATTAAGGAAAAAGGAAAAGCTAGACTAGGTGTAGTTGACTTGTTTTTTTCCCACATCATCCTCCCTCATTTTATACTAATAAAAGCATGTCTGAGTTGTCTTTCCATCCCTCATTAGCTTTCCTACTTGACTTATCCAATTTGTGAGCATCTTGGTGGATTTGGAAACTACTTTATGCACCTATGGGGGATTTGACTAGATTTAGGAAGCCTACTTTTTGACATTTTCGAATGGCATCCTTATGCATTCAAATCTCTCATGTAAATATATATTTCAGTAGCCTATTACTTCACAAGGTTGGCTATTGTACACTTATTCAATACAAATTAGTGTTTTGCTCCAATTTTAGTCTCCTTTGATGTTAATTTTGCATGTTTGATTAGAAATTTTATGAGTGTAATTGTTCTATCTCTTGGGTTCAATTTCCACATGGTATCAGAGCCTTTGTATATTGATTTCTCTCCTTCCATATTGCTATTGCAGGTTCGACATCTTGACTGGGAGCATATTCTGCTGACTGAAGGGCACAGTTTCTGAGCTATGGACCAATCTCAGAAGATCGTCTTGACACCATTCAATTTGTTTGAGTGGAAAGCTGAGATGGAGATATTGTTGAGAGCAAAAGGTCTATACAGGGTTACTATGGCAACTAAGGCAAAGCCCAATGCACCTGCAGAGAAAATCAAATGGCACAATAGGAGGGATGAGGCCTATGGTCTTTTTTGTCTAATCATTTCAAGAGACCTCCTCTTCCATATTGATGGATTGAAATCACCGAATGAAGTGTGGGAGAAGCTTGTAGAGATTTTTGGTAAGACAGATGAGATGAGAGGACATCAAATCGAGAATGAGCTGATCTCCTTGAGTCCCAGTAGCTTCGAATCCTTGTAACTTTATTTTTCAAAGTTTAAAGCCCTTGTTTTGCAGCTAAAACAGTGTGGGATCGAAAAGAAGGAAGAGCAACTAGTTTTGGCCATACTCTTGAAGCTTGGACCTGACTATTTAGTGTTTTTTTTTACCTTCCATGCCACCAAGTTGACAACTCAAGCCTGGAATATGCCTAATCTTATAGAGTTCATGGAATCCCTCACACAGGAACAAGATAAGTTGGTGATGATGGGAACCATCAAACATTCCAAATACCAAGCTTTGGTTGCTAGAGATTCAAGGGTGGATTCAAAAAGCAAGAAAAAATCTAAAAATCCACCTGAGAAAAAGAGATACAAGAACATGTCTCAAGAGGATCCCCAAGGTTCCAAGGAGAACTTCCAGAAGAAGAAGAACAAAAAATAAATGAGCAAGTGTGCATACTGCAATAAGGGCTATAATTCTGAGAGCTCTTATATGAAGAAGAAAATTGACATGTTGACCCAACTCCTGGAGAATAATAACATCTCCCTTCCTGATTGCTCAAAGAAGAGGGAAGGAGGATCAAATTCAGAGGATAGAGAGAGAGTACATGCCTTGGTTGCTGGCACATCAAGCTCACCTAACTTCATCATAGACTTTGGAGCTTCTAGACATATGGTTTTGAAAAAAGAGGCATTCTCCTCTCTTGACATGTTGAAAGGTCCACCAATAGTTTTAGGAGATGACTCTCTCATTGATAGTTTTGGGAAAGGAAGGATTGATCTTGACCATGGTAAGTTCAATAATGTGTTGTATGTTCCAGGTCTTGCCTCTAATCTCTTGTTAGTGTATCAGATGACTCACACTGGGTCTCCAAAGAAGGTCATCTTCTCCCATGATGATGTTGAAATCACTGATATTTCGAATGGTAAAGTCATAGAAAAAGGTGTTGTTGATCACACTTCGAAGGTATACATGTTTTCCCATTTTTAACCCTAGTCAAACCCCTCTGCTCTTCTAATTCATGCAAATGAGGTAAGCAAGATTTGGCATGAAATATTTGGCCATCTTAACTTGTTATCCACCTAAATGGCACCTCTCCGTCCGAGTGCCGACATCCCTCATGTTGGCACACAAAAGGACATCTATGGATTGAGGTTTGCCCAAAACACTATAGATGAGCTTCTTGTAAATGACATTCATTATCCATCCAGTGGTTTACTTTGCTTTTTAAGATATGTCAAGACATATCCGCGACCTTATATATATGCAACTCGTGGATCATCCGTGAGTGTCGGTGTTTGCAATTCGCGGATGGATGTATCCGTGGGTTGATCTTATGGAAAGTCGTGGATCATACACAAGTTGTCCTTCTTGATACCCGTGAATTCCTATCTTTGACATTTAAAAATAAAACACGCGATTACTTGAGATTAGTTAAGCCATTTACCTTAATATTATTAACTGTCTCAACCTCCTCAAACTTCGAAAATGCCTTATTTCATCCCTATAAATACAGCCCTTGGGGAGGGTGTTTTATATACAGGCATTTGGAGAGCAAAGTTATGATGGTGGATTTTATACAGAAGTCTTTGGAGCAGTGAAACTCAGAATCCTTTGGTTGTAGAGGAGTCCTTATCTCAGGCGTTGGGTTGTAATCTAAACTCTTTCCATTGTTGATAATAAAGAGAATCCTTCTTCCATATGTGTTTCATGTATTGTGGTTTGATAAATGTTTATGTCTTAGTATTCTATATATGATTCATCTAACCTGCTTATATATATATGAATCATCTTGTATCTGGAAGATTGAACCTTGACAGGTGAAGGAGGAGCAACCTTGAAGACCTTGGAGGTGAAGCAGAGCAGAAAAGGACAAGCAAGGATCAACCGTCATGCTATGGGTAAGTCTTTCTCATCCTCCTATTTCCTTTACTGCACTCTAGAAGTCAATTGTCTGCAAGTTAATTGAGTATGTTGGTAACCCCAGATATTTGGTTATAAGGTGTATAATCCTGTACAACAGAATTGGCGACTCCGCTAGGGATGCCTAGACTGCTGTAGGCTGTTTCTGTCACCCCTGACCAGTCTTTGCTTGAAGTCTGTGTGTGATATTACATCCTGGTTCATACTTGCCTCAGTATTTGAAAGTCTTAGGAATTTTTCTTGTTTTTTGAGAAAAATCTTATACCTATCCGCGAGTTTCTCTTCTGCACAGTCGCGGATACAGGCTTGTATCCGCGGGTTGCTTTACTGGACAGTCGCGGATACAGTTTTGCATACGTGGGTTTCCCTTATGAACATTCGCGTATATGCCTGGAAGTAGGGATTTTTAAGTTAAGGTTTGCTTGTTCCTTTCTTTCTGTAATCCCTGTTGGTGAGTTGATTTTATTTATGAATGTTGTGTGGCTTGTCTAAGTGCCTCTGTTGATCACACTTTGTGATTTTTGAAAGCCCTTGAGTCTCTTTTACTTGGATTATCTTCTGTTTGCATGCTGAAGTGGTTGGCCTGTTTGGGTTGTGGGTTAAAGTGTCTTTGTCAAGATCTATGATCAGGGTCTTAGGCTCTGTTTTTCCAATCTGTCTTCAGACAGTGGCTAGTTTTCATTTGCCTTTATAAGTCTACAGTGATTTTTGTCATTGTGTGCACCCAAGATAGGGTTCCTAGCCTTCCTTTGTTGGTTGTCTTTTGGTTCTGTCAGCCTGTTTTCTTCAGTTTGTTGCTTTTAGACAGTTTATTTGATTCAAGTTTGCTCAAGTACAGTGCATTGTAGGTGCATGACTCTAGGGAGTTAGTGTCATCCTTGTTGCTTGTTCTTTATTTTTGTGGTAAGCGTTTTATAGCTTTAGGGTTTGCTCTTTTCTCTTTCCCCCACCTCCTTTGCTTGGCATGATTTTTGGTTTATGTTTCTGATTAGCCTTTGTTAGTGATATTTGTCTGAGTTCAGAAGCTTGTTGTTGTTGGCTTCCTTCTTGTTTTGTTGGTTAACTTCACCATGCCAAAATAGTTGACTTGTCTTTTATGCAAGCCTTCCTTCCAAGTAGGGTTTATGCTAACTTTAGGGCATTCTAGAGTTTGTTTGGTGGTTGTATAGTAGAGTTTCTTTTGCTTTGTTCTTGTTATCTACATGCTTTTAGTTTGTAGGTATTTTTTCTTTTGCATTTATAAAATAAAATTAAAAAGAACCTATACTTGTTTGTGTTGCTTGCCCCCCCACCTCCTTCTTTGGCTTGACCTTGTTGAACAAGGTACTGAACAGACTTTGTTTGTGGGTTTAGATTGATACTTGGGACTTCTTGACCTTTGTTTATGTCAGTCTTATTGCTCAGTCTTTTCATTCCAAAGTTGTTGGCTTGTTTACTTTTGTAAGCCTTCTTTTCAAGAGAGGTTGATATCTAACTTTAGGGAAACCTAGGGTTTGTTTGTGGGGAGTAGAGTAGTTGTCTATTTTCCATCTTTCATTACTTGCTTGCATTAGTTGATAGGCTGATTTTTATTTTGCATTTATAAAAGAAAAAGACAAAAACACATGTTTGCTCTATATGCATGTAGATTAGGTTTTTAGTCTAGATTGCATGGCATATCATTGTTTTTGAAAAAATTAAAAATATAAAAGAATTTGTTCTTTTGTGGCTTTCAAGTTTTCTATTTGAAAAATAAAGAGAATAGTTTTTACTTTTTGCATTTCATATCTCTTTGCTTCATCATTTTGTTTTAACTTTGAGTCAAAACACCACATAAGTTTCACGCCATTTACCCTCTGACTAAAAACAGCTCTTAAAATAAACGATATAATTTAAAAATTACCAGTAAGTTTTATTTTATAGGGTCATACACCAACTAGATAAGGCTAGACTTGTGGATTAGGGAGTTTAAACTCTCCACAAGTATTTAAATTTTAGACATAGTTGTCCTATCACTAGGTAAATCCTTTTCTACGTTGATTGTATCTGGGAAGCTCCTCTCAAACGGGAGTTAAGCACGAGGCCGCGTGGAGACTTGGACTGAGGAGATAACCCTCCGATTCCTTGTCAAAGCGTAGACCAAGGTTTTTACGCATCTGGGGATTCTGTCTTAGATAGGGTTTCGGGCTCAGCTACCCTACCCATGCGTACGAATTAGGCTTGCGACTGTCCCCCTAGATTGTCAATATAGTTAAGGTAGCCTTTAGTCTCTTTGACATCTAGGTTTCATACACAGGTACACCGGAAGGTTATTTCTGGTTGACCTTGGACGGGCTTGGAAGGTAACCCCGGTAGAAAGTGTGGGAGGGCGGTGGGTGATTCCTCCGCTTGTGCCTAAGAACATCTACAGGGACACCAAGTAACTGTCTATCAGCTTTCTTCTGTAAAATATATCTTATACCTGTTTGTTTGTTTGACTTTAGAAATTTTTTAGTGAGTGCTTTGTGGTTTGTCTATACTTAGTGTGCCTTTAGTTGTGTGCTTTGTAATTTTGGTTGCCTATCAACCTCAGAATTTGTCTCTTGGTTTAAAACTATGGCTAACACCCCTTCGAACACCAACCAAGAGATCCCCATGCTGGGAACTCCTTGTACTATTCCTCTCATGGGGAATGTTGGTGTTCCCTTGATGGCCACCTTGAATCTACCTGGATTCACCCTAGGGCTACTGGTGTGGTTGTTTTCCACTCCAATTGTCATGAATGCTCCTGATGCTTCTCAAGTAAGCTCCTTATATCAAGGGCATCAAAACACTGCTTCCCCTTCACCTGTAGTTGATTCTTCTCCTCCTTCTACCTCATGCGGTGAAAGTACTGATACTAGTAACCAGCAGTCTAAAAGGAATAAAAGAAGGAGGAATAGGAAGAAGGCACATAAGCAAGGGGGTAGCCGTTCAACCTCTGCAAGTCAAGTTGAACCTCACCACCCAGCCTCTGTAGTCCATGCTGGGGGCACCCATCCAACCTTTGTAGGTCATGTTGGATCTAAGCACTCAACCTCTACAAGTCAAGTTGATCTTCACCATCCAGCCTCTGTTGATCATGCTGGTGGGATCCTCCCAACCCTTTCAGGTCATGTCGGATCCAGTCACTCAGCCTCTGTAAGTCGTGCTGAGGGCAGTCTCTCAGCCTCTGTAGTTCATGTTGAAGACAATCCGTCAACCACTGCGAGACATGTTGACACTGTTGAAAAGACTACCCATTCAAAACACAAGCCCAAGTTTCCTTGTAAGATTTGTGAGGGAGACCACCTTATTTATAAATGCCCTTCTATCATGGAGGTGCGAAGAGTTTGGATTCATGGTCATCCCGTTTTTTAACATTCTGAAGCTTTTCAACAACCAACCTCTCTTAGTCAAGTTGGACCCAGTCACCCAACCTCTGTAGTTCATGCTGGGGGCAAACTCTCATCCTCTGTAGGTCATGTTGAGAGCAAACAGTCAGCCACTGCTAGTCATGTTGACACCATTGAGAAAACTGGTTGTTCGAAGTGCAAACTTAAGTTCCCTTTTATGCTATGCGAGGGAGATCATCTTACTCACCAGTGCCCTGCTATCCTAGAGGTGCGAAGAGTGTGGTCCAAGACTCAAGAATTTCCTTCTCCTGAACAACCTATAGTTTCTCAACAACCTACTCAACCTTTGGTTGATCAAGTGGTCAAACCAATCTCAGATTTGGTCGATCCCACTCTTCTTTCGAAGAGTGATCCTAATGTGATTGAACCAATGTCATCTTTGGTAAATCCCACTCTCCCTTCAGAGAGTGACTTTCACGAAGTGGTTGAATCGATCCCAGTATTGATCAATCCCACTCTTCCTTTGGAGAGTGAAGTGTCTACTAGTCACATTTTCTTCGTTTCCAGTTCAGAACTTACTGAACAAGGGGGCACTGAACTTGTTTCGGATCAACCCCCACCAAGCCCTCGGATTGTTTCCTTTGATTGGGATAGCCTAGTTGATCCACTCCTTCCTTCTAATGCACCTTTCTAGATAAAGGTCAAAGTTGAACCATTCACGATTGCTTGTTGTATTGTTGATGAAGGAGCCTCAGTTAGTATTTTTTCTGCTCGTGCTTGGCGAGGCATGGGATCTCCCAGCCTTGTGTCGATTGCTAGTCAGTTACTGGTGCTTGATAGAAGAACTTGTATAGCCTTGGGAATTATTGCTCAAACACCTGTTACTTTGGGTGGGAAGACCGTCTTAGTTGACTTCATGGTAATAGAAGACCCCTTGGACTTTAATATGCTCCTCGGACATGATTATGTCTATGCCATGCAAGTTGTGGTGTCAACATTATTTTGTGTGATGTACTTTAATCATGGAGAAGAAATTGTCACTATCAATTAGTTGGATTTTCTTGATCCATCTCCTGACCCACTTAGAGACCAAGTCTTTCCTTTATTGCTTCCCAGTGTTTCTATAGACACTACCCCGCCACAAGTGAACTATGTGACCTCTTGTCCTTTGTGTTAAATTGCTAATGAGAAGCAGCATCTGTTTTCATGCTTACCTTCTCGGTACTTGGTCCCAGCAGTTGACCGGGTGAGTCATCCTATAGAGACTGTAGAGCCTTCTCTCTGCTCTGTTAATCCATTTGAAAGTTTAGACATGTGTCCTATCTCGGATGATCTCCTTCCTTCAGATGAAGTCTTCCTAGAGTCTTTGATACAGTCTGACCTTCTTTTGGATGTTGGTTCAGTTGTGACTAAGTCTAACCCTGATTTGCCTAGTAAGCCTGACTTTTCTTCTTATGTTGGTCTTGTTGAGTCTTTTGACTCTTTCTTCGAACAGCAAGTCAGTGATCCTGATGAGTTTGATTTTTCTTATGAATTTTTCAACTCCTGTGATATTGAGTTTGTTCCTATAGACTCTATCTCCCTTGTTGATTTTTTCTCTCCTTCTGAGGTTTATTTTGTTGATTAGAAACCCTCGAGCCTAGGTTCTATAGAATCTTCTTCGGTTGATTCTACCTTGACTTTACCTTTTATAGAAGATAGCAAAGTCACATGTGTTTCTGCCAAAGTGACCCGCGTTGGATCGTTTCTTCTGAATATGATTCTGATGTTGTTGTTTCTTGGAGACAGGATTTTTAGTTGGATTCACAATTGTTTGCTGGCCTTACCTTGTTGTTCAAGTCGTAATTGCATTTGCATGTGCCCTACTTGCGCTTTTGAGCTTGCTGCCGGCTTCCATGCTTTTAGCTCGTTGTATAAGCCCTCATCTTTGTTCTCATCGTCGCTAAGCCTTGTATCATTTTACCTTTGCAACTTGACACCCTTTACCTTGAGGAGATGTTCCCCGAGTGTCCTTATCTTTCTCACATTCCTTGCATTATGCATAGGTATGTTCCTTGCGCTTGGAACTAGTTTCACCTGCCTATGACACTCATCTCCTCGCATTTAGAGCATTCTTTTTGCTCTCCTTCGAGCTCGTTAAAAATAGTAAGGAGGCCATGAGTTTACTTTTCCAGACTCGTTAAAACTTCACAGGAAATATTTTGAGTTTCTTTAGGCCCAGGTCTGACTCCTCAAAATAGACTTGACTGCCAAGTAAACTTGTCCATTCAGGCTCATTAAGAATATGTGAATGGGCATCCACATTGGTGGTAGGTTATCTCTTTCTCAGACCATGTGGAATAATACGAGAAAGGATCACTCTCTTTTCTTTTGAATTGAGAAGAGTATTCTCAGGCATAGGTTTATCACTTTTCCGGACCTGAGGGACTAAACTTACGGAAAAGGAACCCCCGGTATGAGCTTAGTTTCCTCTTTTTTTGTGCTCTGGACCAAAACATGAAAAATATTCCGAGTGTACTTTATGTCTTTGTCATGCTTGTTAAACCCTAAAGAACAAAGCATCGATTTTATTATTGTAAGCCCCATTTCTTGTAATCAAATGGATCTTTCTGAGTGATCTTGCCTTCCTTCACACTCGTAAAACTCCGGCTATATGCTGCTTTTGAAGGAGCATTGGGTAGGTGGTAATTTAACCTTTTTCGGACCTTCCTGACTAAGTACGAAAAAGGTGCGCCTTTTCTTCTTCGGAAGTTAAGAGAATTCTTCTTTGGTTTGTTTTATACTTTTTCGGCCTCAGGAGACTAAATTGTACGAAAAAGGACCCCCTAGAGTCTTCTTTGGAGTTTTCAGACTCTCTAAACTATGAAAACACTGTCGAGCATGTACTAGTTCGGGCTCGTTAAATCCACGAATCAGTGACACTATCAAGCATTCTTTTCCCATCTCTTCAAGCTTGTTAAAAAATGAAGAGGGAACCGAGTTGACTTTCCTGGACTCGTTAAAATTTAACAAGGAAGGTAAGGAAGAAGTTTTCTCTTGTTTTCAGTAATGGAAGCATGTTATCCTTGAACTTCGCACTCTTTGTTTTCCGATATCCATGTTTCAGTGTCCACTTGTGTTCAGGTATCACTTTGAGTTTCTTACTCCTCCTCTTGTTCGTTATACCTGGGGAATTTGATCATGTCTCCTACATGACAGATAAGTCTAGTTGTTCTCTCTATAAGTTATACGCTACCTTGGGTCATCTCTGTGTTGTGCTCACTGTTCAAGGATTCTTCCCAAATGTCTGATTTATAGCCTGATCCCATCATTGTTATATATGTTTGTGTCTCCCTTCTTTTGCCCCATTCCTAGTCACTCTTGTGATCCGTTGGAGGATCTATTGCCTTCTGTATCACAGCATGGTTCTGTTTCAGCACTTCCTGATGATGAAGACCTCGAGTTTTGACGATGGTACCTCAGGATTCACTTTCATCATTGGTGAATTCATTTTCTTCAGTTGTTGATTATCATCTATCGATTGAAAAAATGTTGAATCCTTTCCATGTTCGACTTCAGCTTACCCTTATTCACATGGCTTGGATTGTACTGGTTCTTTGGGATCCTTTATGAAGACCTTAGTTCCTCACCTATGGACTAAGTTGCGCAAGACTATGTTCTATATACAGCTTCCAAATATTTGAAGACTCATCATCATTGTATATTGTGGCTTTGCTCCACCTTTGTAATATACGTGGTTTATACCCGTATCATATGATGTACTCAAATATTGTAAAGGAGCTAGTGTTCCATTAAATTGAACATATAATCCACAGATGTAACTTTGTCTATGACATTACTATGTATTTGTTTCAAGTACTCTCTCTGCTCCATTGGATTTCTGATTTCTCCAATGATAAAGATTATAATGTATTTCGGCCATCGTTTCCCTCTGACCTCACACATTAGGGGGCATCTGTTATCCACTTGAATGGCACCTCTCCGTCCGAGTGCCGACATCCCTCATGTTGGCACACAAAAGGACATCTATGGATTGAGATTTTCCCAAAACACTATAGATGAGCTTCTTGTAAATGACATTCATTATCCATCCAGTGGTTTACTTTTCTTTTTAATATATGTCAAGACATATCTGCGACCTTATATATATGCAACTCACGGATCATCCGTGAGTGTCGGTGTTTGCAAGTCGCGGATGGATGTATCCGCGGGTTGCTCTTATGGAAAGTCACGGATCATATGCGAGTTGTCCTTCTTGATACTCACAGATGCCTATCTTTGACATTTAAAAATAAAATACGCGATTACTTGAGATTAGTTAAGCCATTTACCTTAATCTTCTTAACTGTCTCAACCTCCTCAACCTTCAAAACTGTCTTATTTCATCCATATAAATACAGGCCTTGGGGAGGGTGTTTTATATACAGGCATTTGGAGAGAAAATTTATGCTGGTGGATTTTATACAGAAGTCTTTGGAGCAGTGAAACTCAGAATCCTTTGGTTGTAGAGGAGTCCTTGTCTCAGGTGTTGGGTTGTAATCTGAACTCTTTCCATTGTTGATAATAAAGAGAATCCTTCTTCCATATGTGTTTCATGTATTGTGGTTTGATAAATGTTTATGTATTAGTATTCTATATATGATTTATCTAACCTGCTTATATATATATGAATCATCTTGTATCTGGAAGATTGAACCTTGACAGGTGAAGGAGGAGCAACCTTGAATACCTTGGAGGTGAAGCAGATCGGAAAAGGACAAGCAACGATCAACCGTTGTGCTACGGGTAAGTCTTTCTCATCCTCCTATTTCCTTTACTGCACTCTAGAATTCAATTGTCTGCAAGTTAATTGAGTATGTTGGTAACCCCAGACCTTCGATTATAAGGTGTATAATCCTGTACAACATAACTACAAGTATCTTTCTGATTTGAGTGAAAAAGATATGATCATAGGGTTACCAAAGATTAAGTTTTCTAAGGGAGTCTGTCAAGGTTGTATCCTAGGAAAACACCCAGAGCACAAATTTGAGAGAGCTAGTCATGAGAGAACCTCTGCACCTCTTGAGTTGATCCATAGTGAGATTTCTAGTACATTTCCTCATATGTCCATGAGTCAAGCCAAATATGCACTAACCTTCATAGATGACTTTTCCAGGTACTGTTGGGTTTACTTCCTAAAGCATAAGTCTGAATTTTTTGACCTCTTCAAAGTCTTTAAAGCCTTGGTTGAAAACCAGTCTGGGAGGAAACTCAAGATCCTCAGATCTAACAATGGTGGTGAGTATGTCAAGTCTAAGTTCATTCAGTATTATAAATATGCAGGTATTCAGATGCAGTATTTGATCCCTTACACACCACAGCAAAATGGTGTTGCTGAGAGAAATAATAGGTCACTGAAGGAGATGGAAACCTGCATGATGGAGGCTAAGACTTTGCCACCAAAGTTTTGGGCTGAGGCTATAAACTGTGCATCCTACATCCAGAATAGGATGCCTCATAAGCAACTTGATGGTATGAATCCTTTCAAAGCTTGGAGTGGACACAAGCTAGATGTGACCCATTTCACGAATTTTGGCTCAAAGGCTTGGGCTAGAATTCCAACTGAAAAGAGAAAGGATTTGTAGCCCCAAAGCCAAGAGTGCATATTTGTTGGGTATTCTGAAGATTCAAAAGAGTACAATATAATCAAATTGAGCATTAACAAAGCTTTCATTGAAATAAGTGTTCAATTCCAAGAAGATCCTTTAGTAGCAATTGAAGTTGGAGAGTCTTCTTCACCACCAAATCCATTGATTGTAAGTGGAGAGACTAATGAGTTTGATGATTCTGATATGTCTGATAATGATGATTTGATTGCAGATCTTGATAGTCTTACAAGACCAAAATGGGCAGCAAAGACCATTCATGCAACTGGGGAACTAGATGGAAATCCTAGTGACACTAGGAGGACTAGATCTCAGTTTGAGAGTGCCCTTTGTATGAAAGATCCTTTATTTGCTGAGAAGTGATATATGATGGTTAAATAAGATCCATATACATATGAATATACAACACATGATCCAAGATGGAAAACATCCATGAAAGAAGAATTCAACTCACTCTAGAAGAACAACACTTGGGAGCTGGTTGATCTTCCCCCAGGGAGGAAGCTAGTTCAATGTAAGTGGGTTTTCAAGACTAAGTTTGTTGCTGATGGTTCACCTCTAAAATATAAGGCAATATTGGTAGGAAAGGGATACTCATAAGTACATGGTATTTACTACAATGAAACCTTTGCACTAGTGGAAAATATGGACTCCATAAAGCTAGCTTTAGCCATTGCAGCTTCAAAGCAGTGGGAGGTACATCACATGGATGTGAAGTGTGATTTCCTAAATGGAGATCTCACTGAAGATATTTACATGTATAAACCTAAAGGGTTTGTTTCTAATCCATCTTTAGTGTGCAGGTTAAAGAAATCATTGTATGGGCTCAAGCAAGCCCCCAGGGCTTGGTATGCCAAGAGTGATGGCTTTCTCCTATCATTGAGTTTTGTTCGATGCAAGTTTGATAATAATTTCTATTTGAATATGATTCATGGTTATTATATGTAGATGACCTTCTGATTATAGGAAGTTCAAAGAAAGAGATTGCCTCCTTGAAGGATGCAATGAACCATGCATTTTCTATGACAGATTTGGGATTGTTGAGCCAATTCTTGGGTCTCGAAATTGCTCAATCCCAACATGGAATCAAAGGAAATCATTCCAAGTATGCCTTATATTTTCTCAACAAGTTCAACATGAAATATTTCAAGCCAAGCAAGACTCTCTTCCTTTCAGGAGTTAAGCTTGAAGAAGCAGGTTCTTCTCCTATGGTAAATAATACACTGTATAGGCAGTTGATTGGGTGTTTTCTTTATATTACACACACTTGAACTAATATATATTATGCATTTAGTGTGGTCATGAGATCCACTGGAGGGCAGCCAAAAGGATCCTAAACTTTGTTCAAGGAACAAGAACTCATGGGATCTTCTACAAAGCAAAATATGATCTTGATTTGATTGGGTTTACTAACAGTGATTGGCTAGGTGACAACAAAGATTGAAAGTCAACATTAGGATATGTGTTCATGCTTGTAGAAGGACCAATCAGTTGGTCAAGCAAGAATCAGAGTGCCATAGCACTCTCATCTACAGAAAGCAAAGTATAGAGGAGTTGTAAATGTAGCAACTCAATGTTTGTGGTTGCAAGGAATACTTGGAGAATGTGGCTTTGAATCAGAGTTTTAAACTATTATCTACTGTGATAATTAGAGCACCATTCGAATATGCAATGATCCAGTTTAGAGACAGCGAACCAATCACATTGAGATCCACATGTACTACATTAGACAGCTTGTGCATGATGGTACCATCCATCTACTCTTCTATGCATCTTCAGAACAAGTAGCAGACATCGTCACCGATTTTTTTTGTGAGAATACATTCAGCAATCTCAAATCATTGATAGGGATTGTTGATCATGCTGTGAAGCATGATTGATGACAATATTTCCAAATTTTGTTTTCCTGTTCATGTTTAAGGGAGGATTTTCCCACTAGGTTTTTGCCTCTTTCCTTGGTTGTATGGATAAGCAGTATGTAAAGGGTGACTAAGCCTTGTTGCTAGGCCTTATAGTTTTCTAATATTTACTCATAAATTCAGGCTTAAGGGGGGGTGTTAGAATAATCAACCCATAGTTCCCTACCTTAGACATTAATTAAATCATTTTTGTCTTATTACCTAGTCTCCTAGATTCCACTATATGCTAGTTGCCTTCTACATGTCGTAGAATTCAACACATGCCAAAACTAAGTCATTGAGTGCTTGGGAAACTTCCTGGAAACCCATTTTAGCATGTCTTCTTTATTCCATATCCTCCAAAGCGCATATCTTCTTTTTCTGAAAAGCTACCTGTTTTATTGAGAATTAAGGCAAAAGGAAAAGATAGACTAGGTGTAGTTGACTTGTTTTTTGCCCACATCATCCTCCCTCTTTTTCTCCTAATAAAAGCATGTATGAGTTTTCTTTCCATCCCTCATTAGCTTTCCTACTTGACTTAGCTAATTCATGAGCATCTTGGTGTATTTGGAAACTACTTTATGCACCTATGGGGGATTTGACTAGACTTAGTAAGCCTACTTTTTGACCTTTTTGAATGGCATACTTATGTATTCAAATCTCTCATGTAATTATATATTGCAGCAGCCTATTACTTCACAAAGTTGGCTATTGTACACTTATTCAATACAGATTAGTGTTATGCTCCAATTTTAGTCTCCTTTGATGGTAATTTTGCATGTTTGATTAGCAATTTTGTGAGTGTAATTGTTCTATCTCTTGGGTTAAATTTCCACAACATATACCACTTTTGGTATCATTATGTGCTTTGAAATCTTCTACTTGTGACTTATCTTCAATAAAAGTTGTCTTAGATGATTTCATCTCATAACCAATTAAGAAATCATTAACCATATCTTTTGTTGCATCTATATCAACCATTTTCATTAGGTTGTTTATGTCACAAGTAGCATCAAACTTATCATCAAACTTTTTAATTACTTCATTTGTGTCACAAGTTTCATCAACCATGCTCTCAATTTGCACTGTTAGTAGTTCTTGTTTTTTCAATTAATTTTAGTTTAAGTGCTTCAATCAATTTATCCTTCAAATCAATTTGAGTGCTAATATCAATAACCCAATTATCCAAATGATATAAGGAGTCCTATAGTTCATTAATTTATTCAATGGTATGCCACAAATGTTTTCCTCTTTTACCCTTGTTTCATTTGTATTATGCTCGCTTGTACTCACTTTCTTTCACTTTTGACAAAAAAACCTCACAATATTAGGTACTACGGATCATGCAACCCATACCATGTTTATACAAATATTTCAATTTAAAAAGAAATCATCCCCCTATGCAATTTTAGGCATTACTTTCAAAGCTACTTTAAAAGTGTTTATGACTCTTCCATTTTTACAATTCAATGACCTAGATTCAATGATTAATTTAACTCTCGATTTGAATATATTTGTCCACAATTCTTAGCCTTTGTTACATGAGATTACTTAAGTTTTTGTGTATAATTGATTGATGTATTTCTTTATTGAATGATCCAGTTCTTATACATTTTACTTCATGGTGTAAAGACCATAATTATAAATTTAAATGCGTCAAAAATAAAAATTCATCATCACACACATGTAAAAATGTCTTCAAACACTCTTACTAATTTAAAGAAAAAAAAGATATTGTTATTATATAATTAACTCTTAGCATTAAACAACAAAATGCAAAACATATCTTTAAACCTCTTTTACAAAATTTAAGTATCACCAAATGTTAAACCATTATTTTTTACATGTCTTAAAAAAATGCTAACACTTAGACCTTACTTAAACCATTATTTTTTACATATCTTAAAAAAAATGTTAACACTTAAACCTTACTTAAACCATTATTTTTCACATATCTTAAAAAAAATGCTAACACTTAGACCTTACTTAAAAATTAAATACACTTTTATGAACATTTACCCATAAATTCAAAATCTATAAAAATTTACACTTTTATGAACATTTACCCATAAATTCAAAATCTATATAACACATTTAGATTCATACAACTACAACTTTACCAAGTTGAATACACTTCTGTAGCTATGTTTTATCAATTCAAACAAAAAAAATCATTTGAAGCTCTCCTTACAAAAGACAATTGTTTTTCCCAAAACTCTCTTGTCATCTTTAAAAGAAAAAGGAAAGTTTGCTTATCTCTTTCTGCTTTTCCATATGGAAAAATCTATTTCATATTTTAAAAGTGATCCCTTTTCTACCATGCCTATGTGTATGTGAGAATAATATCATGAATCCAAAACAAACAAACAAAAACATACTTGATTTTGCTTTCGAGTCATGCCTAAGATTTTTCAAAGCGAAATCTATTCGCTTTTCAACTGGTAGTCCTCAGCAGTGTTGGAATTTTATGGGTAAAATGATTTTTATGGAGCATTTTTAGCGTTTACGGTTAAAATTTTTAATAAACTATTTTTTTTCAAGGGTAAATTTATCATTTAAACTTATTTTTAAAGGGCAATAAAATTTTCAAAAGGTCATTATATTACTACTATTTTTAAAGGGCAACAAATTACTAAAACTTCATTATAAATTTCTACTAGTAAATTAGTAATTTAGAAATTAGTAATATCTATACTTTTATCCTATTATTATATAAAATTATACTTTCAAAATTCCAACCATAAAAGTCATTTAACAATGATTTTTCTATTTTTTTTTACTATTGTAATTAGCATCTACATAGTACAATTTTGGTGCTCATGCTGAACTAAATGATTTGAAAGTTGGAAGTAAAGTTGGAAGTGGAACTTGGAAGGATGGAGATCTAGCCTAGAAGCCCTTGAAGTTGGAAAGTGGATAGCAGAGTCTAGACTTTGGACACACAGTATGGAAAGCATTATCAAGATTAAAAAATAGTGCTTGTAAAAAAAATTAATTTAGATTTAAAGATTTATTTAAAAATCTATTGATTTGTTTAAAATCTACTATGATTTTATTTATATTTTTTGTAATGTATATATATTTAAACTCCATATTATAGTACATGGTTCATAATCTATATACATACAATAACAACGTACATCAATTAACTGGAAAATAATATTTCTAAACAGTTGCGATGAGAGATTCACTCTGTATGTCTTGGCTAGTTTTAGCAGAGTATTATCTAAATCAAATTTTTTTTTAAATGCAGAGTGAAAAATGAAAATAACATAATCTCGCTCCTATGCTAACTCAGTCATTTACTTCTGCAAATATTTTAGCATCCTCCAGACTCCTTCAGAGCTTCCTTATGTCGGTTATCCATTTTTATTTTCCACTAATGGACTGATGACACAGAGTCCAAGTCTACATTTCTTGTTACCATTGATTGGTATCGAAGACTCTAGAAATTTAATCTTCCATCGGTATACATTGTGTAGCCTACCATTGATGACCATCTAGAAAATTTGACCTGCAATGGCTCTTTATCCCTCTGCTCATTATTAATGATTTCTGGGTTAAGGGTATATAACATCCTGCAGTAGGCAGCTACCATGGACGGCCATCCAAAAAATTCGACCACCATGGGATTTCTGGGTTAAGGGTATATAACATCCTGCAGTAGCCAGCTACCATGGACGGCCATCCAAAAAATTGGACCACCGTGGGACTATAATAGACCTTCCCCGGCTTTGTTGACTAGCCAAAATTTGACCTTTCTTTAGTTTCACAGTAAATCTTCCTTCTGTTGGTTTTGTTATCAATTTGGTGTGATGGATACTAGAGTGTTGTTTTGGTATTGTGCACTGTTGAGGATCATTGTTGGAAACTACTTTTGGATGTGTGGAGGAGAAAATACTACAGGCTTCCTCCGGGTCTGTAGGATGGCCGATTGTACCATGATAGTTATTAATAATGATTATTTTTTATTTTAATATAAAAATGTGGAAAAACAGTATTATTTTAAAAAATATTAACAAAAATTAATTGAGGGGTAAATTTTTCATTAAAAAAATATTTGGACGGGTAGAATAAAAACCAAATTCCAAGACTGGTACTGCGTGCCCTGTAAATTTAACCAAATGAGTTGTCATGCTGGAGGCACGCACATAATTGGGTCTGATTAATATTGCTTGTTGATTGTCATTGAATAAAAATGAATGCATGTGACATAGATCTAGCCCAACGTGATGTTGGTAAAATGATCTTTGAGTTCATTGAATTTTATATAGAGTCAATTTTAGAATGACAACTATTTATTCCATGCACAAAACATGCATGCCTTAATCTTTTCATGCTCGTGGGGCATTCTACTTTGCACGATCCTGCTAATATTTTCGAACTTCATGGGATTGTTGATAGTGACCTGGATCGTAGCTATGCGGGGAATGTTAATGTTTCTCTTGTTTGTCCTCATGGCCCTGAATTGGATTCCCCAAATTAAGAACTTGCGTTGGCTCATGGCTCACCAGTGTTTCATGCATTGGTCCTTCTAATTGAATACGTTGCTCTCGAACTTGAATTTCTGGGACAACGCGAGAACGCTGACCAGGGAGGTGGAGGAGCCACATCAAATTCCAAAAGAATTGCTTTGCACTGAGATATTTACCATCTTGGGCTACGTTTTTTGTCGTTGCTTGCAGGGACCAGTGCGGTGGAGCTGGGCCGAGAGCTATATTGGAGCTGCCAGAACTCTAGAATTAAACAAGCTTGCTGGGTGTTGGAGTTAAGAGAAAGAAGATGAAAACCTGATTGCGTTAGTTGTTGCATTGTAATTGAAGTCCTTGTATCATTGACAGTTTGATGGGAATGATCATCACTGAGCAGCTATGAAAATCATGAGAAAATAATTCCATGCTTAAAAAGTTGTCTATCATTCATAGGATTCCATACCTTCAAAAGCTTTCATCATTCATTTGTCACAAGAATTACTCTCCATAACATAAACAAAATTAAAACATTTACACTTCTAACTTATAAGAAATTGAAATACCTATTCAACAAATTATTTACACTTCTAAATTCTAAGAAATTAAATACCTATTCAACCTTGTCTTTTCCACTTCATTTACAAATGGTTGTAGATTTACATCACAACCTTCATATTATTGGCATATGGAGAGTGGCTTCTCTCATGGATCGCTACCATGGAGAAAATTCATAGCATCACCATCACTTCATTGGTGGATCTTCAATGGCCTCTAAAGTCTCTATTATACAGAGAATTTGGATAAATCACAGATTCACACATCACAGATAAGGCAACTGGTTGTCTTAACGCATATAATAAAAGGTAAGACATATACCAAAAGAGCTAGAACAATTGTATTTTGAAGATAAGGTAAAGTGCATTTTTCAGTTATTTGTTTCACAACTATTTCTTATTAGGGAGGTAGGAAAGGGAAAGGAATAGGGAGTTGGAGTTTCCTTCTAGTAGTTGCTGGTAAAACTTCTTAGGGAGGTACGACGGGGCAAAGAAGAGGGAGTTGAAGCTTCTTTCTAGTCACAACTAGTAAAACAATTATGGAGTTGGTGTTTCCTTCTAGTGGTAGATTGTAAAACATTCAAATGGTTGGAGCCTCTTTCTAGTCAGAGATGGTAAACACACTTGGGAGTTAATGCTTCCATTCAGTTGTAGTTGAATAAACAATTGGAGATTGTAGTCTTCCACGGGTTGGTGCATGATTACTACAAGTCAGAGCTTGCGTAGTAAGATAGACATCTTTTCAGGTTGGTTCCTAAAGTTCATGAGTTGGTGCTTGCACAGATCGAGGTCTTTACAGATCGATGCCTATAACCAGCAGGTTGTTTCTTGTTGATCAGTTTGGTGCCCCAAATGAGTTGGTTCTAATGTTTGGAGATTATACTCTCCCACCGATGTAATAATTCATTTTATCTATATATTTAAATATAATGATTCTTCATTTTTTGTGCGCAACTGTGTATATTAATGTTCAATTAAAAAATTTCAAGTGGAGAAAATTGTTTAATCATGAAATAATTTAAAATCTACGCTATATACTCATTCATCCCCCCTTTCAGTATATAATATAAATCTAGAAATTGGAATAAGAGTGGGTTTCTTCAATTACAACTTAACATCTAGAAGATAGATCCAACGTAGATATGGACAAGCAGGAAGGTTTGTTCACAAACAAACAAAGCACCATCATTTGATGGGTCAAATTATACTTTTTAGAAGATAAGAATGGAAGTGTACTTACAATCTCTTGGAATGGACATCTGGAAGTCAGTAGAGAATATATACAAACGTCCAAAAGAAATTCCAGCTGAATAAGAGGAAACTGATGAAAACAAGCACACAATTCTTAGAACTGTGCTAGTTGAACCAAAGGATAGAAGATAATTTTATGTTAGGAACCTGTGTCAACCCTTCTCTTTAATTTGTTAGTAAAGTTTTGTTGGACGCACATGCTTTGTAAGTTGTCCCATGAGCATATTGTATTATCCCACATTCATGGGGAGTAATAGTTATTTAGATTAGAGTTAGTATATAACTACGTGTTGAGGCCAATGAAGACATCCACGAGTTATTTAAAGGATGCTCCCCCTTGAAGTGGCCCGCGATCAATAAATTCTTTATGTGTTCTTCTATTTTTTTTTATATCGTGCATTTTTGTTAATTATCGCAGGAGGTTTCTCCCATCTGATATTAGAGAACTTTCTTGGGCTTTCTAGGTGGAATTTTTGGCAAAAAAAATTTGCAGTGGATTATCGACACTATGATTATTGTCATAGGGCCTTCTTCTTTGCATATGTATTATTCATTTCAATTGCAAGTTCAGATCAAGGAATAGTCCCTATCCTCTTAACTGTGGGAAGTACCTGGGGATAGCCCTAAAACTCATTGTAAGGAGTACCAAGGAACCCCAAAGTAGCTGGCCATTAAGAGGACCTACCAACGAAAAGGACAACAGACCCTACCTAATTGACTAGTTTCCACCTATGAAGTAAACCAATAGTTGTTTGTGTCAAAGCGGTTATCAATTTTACCTAAAGCTTGGAGTGAGGGGTACTTCCCTAATACACAAGTCGTTAGACAACATTGGTGTCCAAGTGAATCCCCTGAATCTTTAGGAAGTCGAACATACCTAGGGTCCATATCTATTGCTAGTTGATAAATAACATATTGCATCTATCTAGAGTCATCACAGATCAATTCCACAAAAAAAAGAGTATACATTTCTGTTTTTTCTCCATATATTCTTTGCTTTAGCTCCATTTCCTCTGAAAATTTATTGGAATCCCTGCAATTTCATTATTCATATTTCCTTCCTTGAGGATCCTATCCTAAATTCCACTTTCCAAAGCTAAAAATCCAACATTTGTTTATTTTTTGGGTTTTCCATAACTTCTTCGATTCTCACCCAATCGCCTTCAAATTTTGCCACATTGTTCATTTGCTATTTCTACCTCTCTATCTCTCAGAAAGTGTCCAAAACCTAGTCAAACCCCAATTACCCATAAGATTTTTTTCCCTACTCCAAATTTTCATTTTCAAAATTGTTTTTTGTTTTTGTTTTTCTACCCATTCTCCACCCCAAAAAAACTCCTAGTTATGGTTGTCTCCACACGGAAGAAAACAAACAAATGGAAGATGAAATTTCCTCCCTCAAGACCAAAATCCAAGATCTGGATGAAAAAACTATCGACCTTCATCTTTAACTTTCAACAATGAACAATAGACGACAGCCGAAATATTCTGCAGACACTGGGTTCTTTTCTTTCAACAATTTTCATGGGCCAAAGCTTGATTTTCCTCACTTCAATGGTGATGATCTGACTGGATGGATATACAAGGCAGACCAATATTTCAGTATGCATAATAATTTTGATGTCAACAAAGTCCCACTTGCATCCTTTCATTTGGAACATGAAGCCCTTGAATGGTTGTGTAGGTACATCAAGGCTTATGAAAAGCCAAAATGGACATTTTTTTGCCAACTTTTTTTGCAATGATTTAGCCCTAGTTCTTTTGATGACTTCGCAGGAGCACTCACTAAGCTTTTCCAAAATGGCACTATGAGAGAGTATTAGAAGAAACTTTAGAAACTGACCAATCACACAAAAGGATTGTCTGATGCATTCTACAGGAGTTGTTTTATCAGTGGTACGAAGGATACAATCTGATCTGAGGTTAAAATGTTATGTTCCAGAACAATGATGTAATCCCTAGGGTTGGCTAAGTTGGCAAAGTACAATATCATAGCTTAACACTGCTCCAAATCCACTTTTGTTCCATTGATAAATATGGTTTCGCAAAGACCTTCAATTATGTCATCTCTTAGAACCACTCCTATCAAGCATTTGTCACAAGCGAAGATGCAGGCATGCAGAGAAAAGGGCTTTGTTATAATTGTGATGAGAAATTCATCTGACATAAATGTGCTAAGCAAAATATCTATCTCTTGGATGTGGATCATCTGTCTGCACATGAAATTTGTGAAGATTCTAAGGATCTAGTAGATGATCAAGTTGACATTCAACAACTTCCTATTGACCCTCCTTCTTAGAATGACCACCCACATATATCTCTCCATGCACTAGCCAGATTCATCACCCCACAAACCATGCGGGTCAAGGGTTTCTTCAAGAAGCTCACTCTTACAATACGCATTGATTCTGGTAGTACTCATAACTTCATTGACCTTCGGATCGCCAAGCAGGCTGATTGTTTTGTCCATCCTTTCTCTAGCTTTGAAGTCATGATTTCCAATGGGGGCACCTTACCTTGCAAGGGGAAGTGTCACAATGTGTGTATCTCTATTGGAGATTATAACTTGTGCTTCGACATATTTTCCTTTCCCTTAGGAGGATGTGATGTGGTTCTGGGTGCTCAATGGTTATGCACACTTGGACCCGTCTTATGGGATTTTGTTAAAATTTGGATGTAGTTTTTAGTCAATGTGAAAAAACACCCATTGACTAGCTTACAATCAGGTTCTCTCAGCATCATCAACTCACATTGCATGGAAAATATCCTTAAGAAAAATTCAAATGGTTTCATCACTCAGCTCCATTCCATTTAGATGCAACCATCAATAGTCTCCACTACTATCTTGGATCTACAATAGATTTTGGATCGATATGCATGTGTCTTTGTTGAACCAGTGGGATTTCCACCTTGAAGACTAGAGGATCATCGTATTCTGCTCCATCCTGGAAGTGTCCCTCCCAATAGAAGGCCCTATCTCTACCCATTTAACCAAAATAAATATATTGATATGCTCGTTCAGGACTTACTAAAGCAAGGTATTATTCGCCCTAGTACCAATTCCTTTTCTTCACCACTTCTTCTTGTACGAAAAAAATATGGGTCATGGCTACTCTGAATTGAATTTCGAGCACTTAATCACATCACAATCAAGTATAAAGTTTCGTGTTGTTGATGAGATTCCTAATGAGCTTCATGGTGGTCATTTTTTCTCCAAATTGGATCTTCGTTTTGGGTATCACCAAATTTGGGTTCTGTCCAGAGATCCTTTGGGTATTCAGCATAATCAATAAGGTAGCGCATGCTTGGAGAAAAATCCAGGCACATTCTTGCAAAATATTTATCACCTTCATTTAGCTAGTCATTTTCATATTCATAAGACTTTTTACCAATTCCAATAGATACCTTATAGAGACATTGTCTCTTTAGAGATGAAATCATCTTCAATTTCTACTCTGAATATCTTATGAATGGAATGGAGTAACAAGATGAACTAATACTTTCAACTCCATATTGAAGTTTTACGTGCAAAATATCATTTCATAGTCTATCACACTTGCAAATATGTATGATGTATGGGTAGAATCCAGAGTTAGCAAGGCAATAATTGCACGAATTATGTGGAAACTCATTTGACTTAGAAATTACACAACCCCTTAAATTATGAGCTGAACCATCAGTTAGAAAGACTGAAATCATGACAGCTGAACCATAAGTTAGAAAGACTGAAATCATGACAAGTGAACCATAAAACTGTAAATGATGTCTATGCAAAATCAGCATAACTCATGAGTTTTGAATAATTTTAAACCACCATCTCCCCAAAATAATGAAGAAAACGATAAATTCCTTCCAAATTGCCGAGAAATCTATCGCCTAAACTAATGCACTGTATCTATCAATTTAAACGAGTGCAATTCTATTTTTCTTAAGACTATTCTGGCCATTGAATACTACAGCGAAACTCCCATATTGTTTGAAAGGAAATGTCAAATAACTAGTAAATCATTTTGAAAACCTCCCATTTCAAGGGTTTTCTTAGAAAAGTTTGTATGGGTTTTCTTAGAGAAGTTTGTATGGTAAATGGGGAGTTTAAAGCATGGCAAAATAACTGCTTTATAATTTCACATAGAATTAATCTTGAAAATGATGTTTTTGAATGTTCATAACCATGACTATACAATACTCCAATTTATCTTCTGTTATATGTCGATTGATCCACAAACATAATTGCACGCTTCTCTTTACTGTACTGGTCTACAATTTATTTTCTAAAATATGCTGATTGATCCACATATCAGTCAAATCTGTTGAGAATCCATAGAGTCCCAAGTTGTTATTTTCGATGTTGTGGGTATTCATCCAGGTTGATTCATAGTTGTCCGCCTCAGGGGAGCTCGATGTATAAAAACACAGTGAGCCATCTTTTTGATCTGATGCTACAGACGGGTTTTCTAGTTTTATATAATTCTCCATATTCCCTGCATACATGAGTACTGGAGTGGCGGATGTCTCATAGGAATTCTGGCTTGCAGCATCCGACTTATATTGAATATGAGCGGTGGAATGCTCTATTTGTGGGGAGTTAATGCAGCTGGATGCCTGTATTGGGGAGTTGGTACTGACCATAGTCAGATTGTTCTTTGAAGCATAATCAACCAGAATTCCTTCAGGCCTCTGGAGCAGCTTCGTGGGAGAGAAATTGGCAAACACTTCCTGATCAAACTGGACTTGTTGAGGATTCAACTGAAAAGTAGCTGGTCCTAAACTTGAACTGGATTCAGTAATTGTGGAGCCACAATTTTGTTCTGACAACTGAGAGATTATTCCAGGGCCGTAGTTAGAGTAAGGAAAATTCATATTAGTATTCATATGGTGATTTACCCCTCCATGTTGTTGTTGTGGCTCATAGATGTTTGGACTTGTACAGACCTGTGATGTAGCATAGCTTTGCATGTCCTTGCTTTCTTGTTTTTCTGCAGCAAGAGGACAAACTTGATGATTCTTGTGTTTCCCCAGCAGTTTCTTCTTCAGTCTTAGGTTCCAGTGATTTTTTATATCGTTATCTGTTCTCCCTGGCAACTGGGCTGCAATGATAGACCACCTGTACAATGCATGCCAGAAGCCGAAGGTCAGGTCTTACGTTCCAATTAATTACTTCAAAAAAGCTTTTTTTTAACAGATGAATGATTGGCTGTTTATTATCTTTGAATGCCGTTGATTCTAGATGACTACCTGCTGCCCATACTGATATAGAGGCTACAAATGATGTTATCTTCTTCTTCTGAGAATCCTCCGATCTTTATATTCGGCCTCAAGTAGTTTAACCATCTAAGTCTGCAGCTTTTGCCACACCTTTTCAAACCTGTTTTCAGAGAGAAAGGATCAGCACAATGTCGCTATAAAAAGAAAATCTTCTAAAGATGAAACGACAGAAATGCTTACAAAGATAATAGTTTTATAACTCTACCACTAAGACCTTGCATTCCGATAAGCAATGCTAACCTACTTACAATTATTGCTAGCAACTACTTCTACCTCAATATTTACTCAGGCTGAAACTGATTCAAAGCATTTGTCTATGAATGTTTCTACAGGGTTTAGTCTCATAATTACTTTTACCTAAACACAATATCTAAGGTTGTTGGAACTGATTCAAAGTATTTGTTTATAAATATTTTCACTTAGTCATTGTGTGTAAGTTTATAAATTTTCATTATTCATTGTGTGTAAGTTTATAAATTTTCATTATGTAGAAATTTAAAAATAACAAATTTATAAGCTTGCACACCATCATAAAAATGAAAATCTCAAAAGAAAAAAAGAAAAAGAAAAAGAAGAATAAAAACTGCCAAATGCCATTAAACTACGGAAATGCAAATGCAGATGCGAAATACACCCATTACTCCCGGAACCAGCCATTAACCATTGAAACGTAGATCTAGAAACCGGAATCCTATTAAATTCTTCCTGTAGATATAATAAGAATTATAGTGACCTCATTATAAAACCTAGAAACCTAAGCGGTAATAACGACTCCTAAAACCTTGCCTATATCTGTAAATATAACTCTCAGCAAGCTCATAAGAACTCAACAGAGTCCTGTTAATCATTAGAGAGACCTACAAAGCTGAACTGGGACTTTGATTGGAGGACGATGGCGTAGAAGAATAATCCTATGGCCTTTAAATAGTGAACCCTACTGTTAGATTACTGAAAAAAACAGTAAAACATAGAGCGATGAATTTGATCTGTGGATGGATTCATTGATATATTAAGGATGCCATACCAGCTTTCTTGGGTAGAGCGATCCAGTTGCCTCCAGTGCCAAACTTGTCTATATATTCCTTCAGTTTACAGTCCTCCTCAGGAGACCATGGTCCTTTCTTGACATTAGCTTTGTCGCAGCAAGGGGTTCTCCCCATTACTTCAGAATACTGTCGCGAACTGGCTTTGAATGGCTTCCAGTACCAAATTAAGTATTGAAATCTTTCAAACCCCTTAGGTTTTAGCTGATCTGAGACCTTCCAGTTGTAAACTCCAGTCTTTCTCTGTAGGAGAACGAAGACAAGATCCAGTCGGATGGCTGTCCTGTCAGCAGCACTTGAGGTTTATGTTAATAGTGTCTGGCTGGTGCAAACAAAACGACCTGGTTCCCTGCAAATTGCCTGTTGAATCACAAACGAAATAGGAGCAGCACCGAGTGAATTAAGCATCCGTCCACGATAAATTTATGTATCATATGCAGACACACATTCCCCGTGCATGGCATGAAGTGCACCCCTGAATTTAAATAAAATAAATAATAGATTAGAGCGATCATTGAAGTGGGGTTTTGTCAGGCCCATTGACTTCGAAAGCTTCACCGCGTTTTATGATCGAGATTCGAGAGAAGCCGAAGCAATAAGAGTTGGAATACGAATGTTTTTTCATGACGAAGTATTACATATTCAAAGATCCACTGTCGCATCGCGTATGAGCTTTCAAGTTTCGCTCTGCTAATAGCAGAATTTTTCTCCCTTTCCCACCAACCACAAACGAGATGCGGGTAGAATTGCTCAGAGGGCCCCATTCTTCTTAATTTTACAATTACGAAAACGGTCCAATCGATATAATTCATCATTTGATATGATTCGCTTTCAACCAGAGAAACTTCAATTTTGCCTTTATCCATTACCTGAGAATTGAATTGGTCAAAAGTATCTTTTCCCGTGTGAACGGCCCATCAGAGAAACTTCAATTTTGCCTTTATCCATTACCTGAGAATTGAATTGGTCAAAAGTATCTTTTCCCGTGTGAACGGCCCATCTTAATTTAGTCGACCCATGGGGAGCGACTCGAGCGACCGCGCTAGGTCAAGATTGCCGTCGTCAATTCATGATAGGGACGGCTGTCAGAGCCGAGCCAAACTTGCAGGTTCGTCGACGGTAAGCAAACGTCCCGATTCCCATGGCGAGTCGGCGACTATCTTTGGAGAAGAGGAGTATTACGGAAGCCGTGTCCCCATGGCGGCTACTTTTAGAGAAGAGCATTAATATGCAACAAAATTTCAATATGGGAAATGTGGTTGCAGTAGAGAAAGGGACCCATGAGTTTATTTTAGTAGGGGGATTAGTTACGCGAACGCCCCTTCCTTTTCTTTTGTTTTTTAATCTAGGTTCCAATGTAATATAAGGATCGGGGATATAAGGTTTTTCAAGAGAGTAAAGGGAGTAAGATAATGTGCATAGGATTTGTACTTTACTTTATTTATTTTTTATTATTTTAGTTGGAATTTCGAGATGAGCAAAATCGTTCAAACCGTAATTTTGGGTGAACAATAAATTACATGGGCATTAAATGCATCTGGCGTTGCAGTGTCCGTCGTTGGATCTTAATCTGGAAAGGATCCGACGGTGCACAATGCGACGGCAGTCGCATTTAATGCCCAATGGCCACAATTTTGTTCTTTAGAATTGTAATTTTGATTGTAGAAATGGATTCATCAACCTTCAATAACCCAAAACTACGATTTCAACAATTTCGAGCAGATGCTGAAAAATGAATACTGGTACAAATCATCTTCGCTGAAAAATCCACTTGAATACTAGTGCAAATCGTCTAAACATTAGGTTACTTCATTTTCAAGTGATTGTCAAGGATTGGGGATGCAAGGTTTTTCAAGTGATATATCACTTCAAGTTTTGTTTGTAGGAATTGAACAAGTGACCGACGGGACATAGTCACCACAAAAACCAATTGTCCTACCAGTGCAAAGGTGTAGTTTAAATATTTTATGTTTTCATTTTTTCGACTTGTTTTGTTTAGATTTCGGTTAGAAATCTAAAGAAAAAAATATTAGAATCACATATATTAAGGATGGAAATTGCATAATCTCGGTGTAAAGTCCAAAACGTAGAATAAATAGATTGCGCCTTTCATAAATAAAAGATTGTAGTTTTTTATTTTTATTAGTCCTTGCATAGCAAAAATGTAGCAATCAACAATTCTTTTTATGTTAGTTTGTATGGGTGAATAACAAATTTATAAGGTTTATTCCAATGATTTTCCAATGGTCCTCTGCAAATTAAATAGGACATTAAATTATATTATAAAAAAATAAACAAAAAGGTTTTGTAGTGAATTTTGTTTGGCTTTAAGGCTAGTGGGCTCCCATGACATCGGCTATCGGGCTTTGGAACCCGAGGTGTGGCGGTGTGCTGGCGTAACTAGGACTTAATTGTTCTTTTATTTGTGTCCTTGTGGGAGTTTTAATGCGGTCACAGTTTTTATGGGTTGGTAGGTGCTATGGGTTGGCCTGATATTTTCCTTTCCTCTAAACTGTTTTTGTTTTCCTAGAGCTTGTTTTGTTTGGGGGTTGAGTTGTGGTTTTGGTGGTGTTGTAGTCGATGCTTTTCAGGTGGCTTGTTCTCGGCCTCTTCCTTCCATTTGCCTATAGCTTATTCCATTTGAGGGTTGAATTGTTGTGGTGGTGGTCTTATATTTAGCTCTCATCTAGTGGTTCGTTATCAACGATGTGGTGTGGTCTTGTAATCGGTGTCGTGGTGTGGTATTAGTTTGGTTTGCCTCTTCTTCGTTTGGTTTTCCTGGAGCTCGTTCCATTTGCAAGTTTGGGGTGTAGTCTTGTAATCGATGTTGTTGTGGTTTTGTATTGCATGGTCATCTTTTGCCTTGTTCTCAGTGCTCATTTGGTGTTTTCCTTAGCGATTTGCTATCAGTTTGTGCCTTGTTCCCAATAATTGCATTATGGGGTTAACAAACGTATTCTATATTTGTGCTGCAATTTTTTAAAGGTATTTATATTTGCAATTGTATTCTTAATTGGGTTGGTTATTAGATTAAAATTGGGTTACAATTGTTTCTTTTGTAGGTCTGTATTTTTTGGGGTTGTGGGTTGCTCAATTTTCGCTGGAGAGAATTTGTTTCACATGGTTGGCAATGGAGTTCTATCTCATGGAAACAGTGTGAGAGAGGCACGTTAATTTCTCCTTCCATTGTCTACTTATTAAGCCTTTTTTTAGGCATGAGCAAGAGGGGATGTTAGATCTATGTTGGACCTAACTTAGTTTTCCTAATACTCAATTTTAATTTTGTGTGTATTAAACCTTGTGTGAGTGAGTAGAGAGTAGGGTTTTAGAACCGTTATTGCTCTGTTTTCCAAATGAAAAAGATGTTAGTACTAGGGTTTTATATATGCAATGTAACTTTTTTTATAAATTAGAGGATTGTTATATGGACAAATAGACAATGGTTTTGGGGCTATGTATATGTGCATTGTTGATTTTTGTTGATGTTTTTTCTATTTTTTCCCTCTTGATCCTTTCATCGTAACCTTCCCAAAATGCATAGATTCAATGATTCTTTCTCGACTATGGTTTTGTTCATGTTGCCCACTATTGTAATTTTCACTCTCTTGTTGCAGAGTTAACCTTTCTTGTGCACTGTAACCATTACTTAGGCTCATGATATGCTATTTCCTTTCAATTTTACCTATGGCAATGGAAATTGTGGTACTAAGAGAATTTCCTCCAAAACTTTTGAGGGAATGCATAGACTAGGGTATGATTGAATAGTGTGCTTTCTTCCACTAATTGTCTTTTGTTAGTGGTTTAGTTTTGCAATATTGCTTAACTTTATTGATTATTTCCTTTGATTTGTTTTTCGTGGGTGGTTGCTATTAAATGTACAGCATCATGATCCATTCTCCAAACTTGTGAGTCATATCAAGTCCTATGTATTGATATCCTCATATGGTTGAGGTGGGGATGTTGTATTGAACAGTCTTGTGAGTTATATCAATACTGGAGGCTTGTGATTCATATCAAGTCTGGAATCTTGTGAGTTATATCAAGAATGAAAAAATTGTGTGTAATATCAATATGGTCTTGTGAGTTATATGAATACTGTAGACTTGTGAGTTATATCAAGTCTAGTGTTGTTAAGTGATATATTACTAAACATGGTCACATATTACTATTAAGCCTCCTTTAGGGATTAGTTACCCCTAGAGTGAATTACTTTAGTAATGACTATATGGTTCGAGAGTAATATAATATGATCATAATATGTAACAATTATTATGAGTATAATATGATACGATGAATAAATAAATGAAAACACATGTGGACCATGCATTAAATATTAAATGATAAATAAATAAGCATAGAGAATGATAGAATTTTAATTGCCTAAGTGTACCTCTAGTGAACTTGAATTTTAAAGGCTTCAGTAAAGCCTTGGTTGTAATGAAGCATACATTAGTTAAATAAATAGATCCACGCAAAGTTAATAATAGTATCTTGCATCGATGGCACTAAAAGTGAAGCACTATCATTCTTAGTTAGTATCCTAAATTTGTGGTCATGCATTCAGTTAACAATTGAGTTCAATTCAAAGTCAGTTAGCATTTAGTTAAATCTATTCTTGGAAGGCATGGCGAATGTGTTGTGCATGGAGAAGAATCCAAGGACAATGACTTGACACTAGTGTAGGTGAGGCACTTATGTTTGCATGGAGAGAATCCCATGCACAATTGTTGATGCTTGATCCAGGAGGATATTGGTGGCCACCCACCTATTCCTCTTGGACCCCCACCACTGTTTCTTTCAGTTTTCCAGTTTCCTTAATTGTAGCACAATTTACTATTTTTGGTAGTTTTCGGGTCCTAAACTTTCAGAGCCGTTTTGAGGCCCTAAACGACGTTTTTTTGGCATCGAATGGTCGAGCAAATATGAGTCTGTTTTGGACTTGATATTTGTTGTTTCTGGATGTAGTCCTTAAATAGATCTTTCTAACGATGTATCATGCGCATCAAAGAGAGGTAGTATGCTAAAGTTACGACCTCGGGAAATTGATGTACCAAGTTACCCAACGGGGCCCACATTAAGGTGTTTCACCTCCTAGGGTTAGGTTTTTGGATGTGTAGGGTTTCCATTTTTTCTCAATAGTATATAGGCCTTCGAGCCTCATTGTAACACAGAGTTCAGAGGCATGTAGCCGTCACATCTCTTCTCAGAGATAAGCTACCAACACTCTAGCTAGTTTATTTCCATTCTGTATGTAAACAAGTTTTAGTTATTTCCACTGCATATTTGTTTCTATGGTTATTTGTGTATTCTGTTGTGTTCTTGCATAAATCTGGATCAGTGGTATCAGAGCAATCTGCTCTTTCTCGCTCCTTCTTTGCATGTCCCCAACGAGGGCGAGGTATAAAGAGTTAGGGCTTGATTTGGTTGAACCTTTGCAAGATTAGCCTCGCAAATCCTGACGGCCGCCCATCGGGGACAAAAAGAAATACGAGGGCGTAGAATATCCTATCAAAATGTTGCTCGAGGAGGCCCTTGAAAAACAAAGGAACGCAATGATGGATAACTTCACCTAGATCCTTCAACGACTTCCCATTGGCGGCGCATCTACATCTAGCAGCCACTCTGGAGGTGCAACCCCTTTTAAAATACAAGTAAACTTAGGCATTCCCATATTTGATGGTCGAATAGATGCAGACGTCGTAGATAAATGGTTGAATCTATTATAAGGATATTTCTAGGTTCATGACTTTTCTGACCGGGAAAAGATTACTTTTTCTCTACTCAAATCCACCCCCCATGTCAAGGACTGGTGGGAAACCTACTATGAGAGAAAGGATGAGGAGGAACCCTCTATGTTCTCAGCCATACCCACTTGGAATTCTTTTTGAGATGCCATAAAGGGACAATATTATCCAATGGGGAGCTATGAGGACACGTACATCCAATGGACTATGCTGCGGTAGTAAAGAGATCAAGATGTGCATGAGCTGACGAATCTGTTCCATACCCTGCGCACCAAGTTGGGTAAAAACGATTCAGAGAAACATTTGGTGCTGAATTACTGTAGTTGTTTGCACAAATACATTCAGGAGGAAATGGAGTTCCTCAACATCTCCTCGCTTGGTACGGCATATCAGTATGCTGCCAAAATTGGGCAAAAATTCAAACAGAAAAAGCGAGACTTTGGATCTGTGAATCAGAAGCAAGGGAAAGGTGCCCCCAAACCCTAGAACCAAGGACATAGCCAAGGCACACCGACTCAAGAAAACTTGCCAAAGCCACAAGCAAATAGCAACACTGCAAAGCCAAAGAAGGAAGCGAGAAAGTGGTGCGAGTTCCATAAGGGACTCACAACACAAGTGAGTGTCAGGCTAAGCAGTCACTGGTGGCTGAGATAAAGGCTTCTGAATCAGATGCATACTTTGACACTGAATCTAAACTCGAGAAGGGGAATGAAAGAGGGAAGAAGATTATCGATGCAGATCCTAATTCCACCGTTGCCACCATAGAGATCCAAAAGGAAGAACCAAAAAATTCAGAGGAGGAGGAGCGTCTTTTCCACTCCCAGATGTGGGTAAAGGGTTCCCCGCTACAGTTCATCGTCGACAGTGGGAGCCAAAAGAACCTAATTTCAACAGAGGTCATGAAGCAGTTGGGTTTGCCGACCATAGCACACCCACAGCCGTACACAATCAGGTGGCTTCACCAAGGACAAGATCTTTACGTCAGCCAGCAATGCCGCCTTCCCTACAGCATCAATCCCTTCATCGATGAGGTATTATGTGATATTGCTCCTCTTGATGTTTGTGATGTATTATTAGGTCAACCATAATTATGGAAGTGACATGCTATGTATGAGTCCCAGCCTCGCGCTATTATTATTACGTTGGGAAATAATTTGTACAAGATACCAAAGGTACCACCCCCTACCGCTATCTCTTTGGTTACTGTAAAACAATGCAGTAAGCTCATTTTCAAAATCGAGAAGTTTGTTTTCTTGATGATCTGCCCTTAGGGAAAGAATAAGATTGTGGCCACAACCTCCAAACAGAGCCCCTCCGCACGACAACAACAAATGGACAAGGTCGTGGAGGAGTACTGGGACATATTCACCTCACCCACTAGGGTACCTCTCGACTGTCAGGTCAAGCACCCCATCGATCTGACCCTAGGTGTGCCGCTACCTAATGGACCAATCTATCGTCGCTCTGTTCTAGAGAATGATGAAATCAAGAGGCAAATTCAGGAGCTGCTGCATAAGGGTCACATCCGGCCAAGTTCATTTCCCTGTGGGAGCTCGATCGTGTTGGTACAGAAAAAGGATGGGACTTGGAGACTCTGTATTGACTATCGGGCGCTGAACAAGATCACTGTCCAGAATAGGTACTCGATCCCACGGATTGATGACCTCCTGGACTAGCTTAAAGGGGCAAAATATTTTAGCAATATCGACTTAAAGTCTGGGTATCACCAGGTACTGATCGAGCCGACCGATGTGTGGAAGACTACCTTCAAATCCAAGGAGGGCCTTTTCGAATGGTTAGTCATGCCTTTCGGGCTGACGAATGCTCCTGCAACCTTCATGAGACTGATGGACGACATCTTGTGGCCATTCACCAACTCATTTGTAGTAGTGTACTTGGATGACATCTTGATCTTTAGCCAAACATTGCGGCAGCACAAGTTGTGTGCCAATTTGGACAAGTGCACTTTTGGCATGACCCAGGTTCAGTATCTAGGATACATTATTGATGACTGTGGGGTAAATGTGTATCCAACTAAGATCCAATTCATTCAGGATTGGCCAGACCCAACTACTCTAACAGAGCTTCGAAGCTTTTTGGGCCTTACTATTTTCTACCGCAGGTTCGTGTTGGAATTCTCTCATATCACTTGGCCCTTGAGTCAAGTCACCAAGGGAGGAGCGAAATCAAAATTCTTTTGGTTAGAAACTCAGCAGAAGGTGTTTGCAGAATTGAAACATCGCCTCTATTGTGCCCAGTGCTCACGTTACCAGACTTGCAACAACCATTTGAGATCGAGACAGATGCCTCTGACTATGCTATTGGGGCAGTCCTTACTCAACAAGGGCATCCAGTGGCATATCATAGTGAGACACTATCAAACACAGTATGAAAATATCCCACTTATGACAAAGAGATGTATTCCATTGTACAGGCTTTCCGGCAATGGAATCATTACATTTTGGGGAAGGAAACGATCATCCACACAAACCACCGACCCCTACAGTTCATGAAGACACAAGGGAAGTTACAGAACGATCGCCATTATAAGTGGTCCACATATCTACAACAGTTTCATTTGAAAATCAAGTACAAGAAGGGAAGCACCAATAATGTTGCAAACTGCCTCAGCCGACCACCAATCGTGGCGATAATGACCGTGCTCAACTCTTGTGGGCATGAGACTTTTTATTGGCCACTTCTCTACAAGAGCGATCTAGAATTCAGCCACACATACCAGACACTCTTTGAGGGAAACCAAGTTCCAAAATTTCACCTCCAAGATGTACTACTATGTCACATGGGACACCTTTGTGTTCCTTCAAGCGAGCATGCCAATATGATTTGGGAAGCGCACTGTAGTCGGGTTGCTGGGCATTTCTAGGTGGAGAAAACAGTGGCAGTACTGCAGAATTATTTCTATTGGCTGAACCTTCGACAGGACGTCAAGAAGTACATCCAATCCTGCACTACTTGCGCCATTGCCAAACCATCCATCAAGAAGCAAGGCCTCTATACTCCGTTTCCTACCCCTAGTCGAACTTGGGAATCCATCTCCATGGATTACATGTCAGGCCTTCCTTCTACTAAGCACGACAATGACTGTGTGTTTGTGGTCATTGACAGATTCTCAAAGATGGCCATAATGGTGGCCTGCAAGAAGAATATCACAGCAGAAGCCACTACTAAACTCTTCTTTGAATGAGTGTGCGTACACTTTGGTATCCCACAGTCTATAATCTCAGACCAGGACAGCAGGTTCCTTAGTACATTCTGGTCTAGCTTATGGTCAATGCTAGACACCAAGCTCACAAAGTCCATAGATTTCCAACCCCATACTGATGGCCAGACAGAGGTTGTCAACAGGATGATTGTACACATTTTGCATATGTACAACTCAAAGAATCCACGCACATGGGATGAGAGCCTCCCCTGTGTACAACACAACTATAGCCAGGCCCTCCACAGCTCAACCAACCACAACCCCTTTCAGGTGGGCTTGGGATTCTAGCCACTATGTCCCATTGGCATAGCCATGCCATTTGCAACTACTCAGGCTGATTCAGCTCATATCCAGTCTGAAATTTCCAAGGCAAACAGCTTCATTGAGTGCATTCAACACATTCACCAACAGGTTCATGACATATTATATAAATCCAATGCTAAGTACAAGCAACGACATGATCAGCATCGGGTGCAACACAACTTCAAGGTGGGCGACAAAGTGTGGCTACATTTACAGAAGGAGTGCCTCGCTGGACCCCACCGCAAGCTTCACTCGCTCCGATATGGGCCATACACCATCACCAAGGCTGTCGGGGACAATGCCTTCGAGCTTAGTATTCCACCATTCCTTGGTCTGCACCCAGTGTTAAATGTGGACTGCCTTCAACCCTACTTTCCACCTCTACTGGACACATTAAACGTGGCAGAACAACTCACACCAACAGAGTTAAAGCCCGACTGCATGGAACAAGCCACAAATGATCGGAATTATGGACACGTAGATCAAGAACACCTTCCAGCACAAGATCCAACTATATCGAGTTGTCAAAGCAGGCCAACTCCTTCACTAGGGAAAGTGGCTCATTGGGGACCAGGTTCAACAGAAGTTTCCTCATCTCATGGAGGAACTCAACACAATGGGGACCATTGCTTTCTAAGGGGGGAGGAATGATCCAGGAGGATATTGGTGGCCACCCAACTATTCTTCTTGGACCCCCACCACTGTTTCTTTTAGTTTTCTAGTTTCCTTAATTGTAGGACAATTTACTATTTTTGACAGTTTTTGGGTCCTAAACTTCCGGAGCCGTTTTGAGGCCCTAAACGACGTTTTTTTGGCATCGAATGGTTGAGAAAATATGAGTCCATTTCAAACTTGATATTTGTTTTTTATGGGTGCAGTCCTTAAACATATATTTCTAACGATGTATCATGCGCGTCAAACGAAGGTAGTATGCTAAAGTTACGACCCTGAGAAATTGATGTACCAAGTTACCCAAAGGGGCCCACATTAAGGCGTTTCACCTCCTAGGGTTAGGTTTTTGTATGTGTATGTTTTCCATTGTTTCTCAATAATATATAGGCCTTTGAGCCTCATTATAACACAGAGTTCATAGGCATGTATCCGCCACATCTCTTCTCGGAGATAAGCTACCAGCACTCTAGCTAGTTTATTTCCATTCTGTATGTAAACAAGTTTCAGTGATTGATTAATGAAATGAATTGTTATTTCCATTGCATATTTTTTTCTATGGTTATTTGTGTATTTTGTTGCGTTCCTGCATAAATACGGATCAATGCTCCTCTAGTCAATTCAAATTTATGATGCTCCTAGGAGAATTCATGTGAATTTTATTTGTCATATCTTGCATGGGAGGGTTTTTTTTACTTGTTATTAAAGTGTTGGGCACTTGGAACGTTGATTACAGTGGTATTGAGAAAGTATCTTCTCTATTTCTTAGTTATTCTCTCTTATCAGGAAATCTGTTGATGTGTTGTAAACCATTCTCTGCAAATCTATCTATTATGCTCATAGAATTGTTAGTTTTTTCATCCTCTATATTTGGATGGTTTTCCTAGGGTATATCTTGTCTCATGTGGATGAATGATTTATTTGATTGATGTGTTTATGAGATTCATATGTTCCTTGATTGTTTGATAAAAGTTTTAAAGTTCAAAGATATTCATTATTGCCCAAATATTAACATGGTATCATAGCTCAATGCATGAAGGATCTAAGTGTGTGCAAGAAATTAGAATCCTATGTCATCCTAAGGGTTTGAGAAAAGTTTGAAGAATCCATGACATCAATCTTTGTTCGACTGAAATACCACCTTGAGGGTATTTCCAACTTCAACACATGGAAGGAAACAATGTTGAACATTCTTCAGGAGCATGATCTAGATAACTTCTTGGCCTCAATGGTAGAGGAGCCTAGCATCAATGAAGGGAAAGTCAATTTCAAGAAGAATCAAGCTGTAATATCCTTATATCTGGGGTGGTCACTTAATATATGAATTTATCAAACAATAATCAATTTTACATTGATTTATAACTTTCACAAGCAATATGTATTCTCATAAGCATTTCGTCAAACACTTTAGTCCGGGATACATTGCTATGGACAGATAATGTTGGCACCTTTATTATGACAAACAAAGAGTAAACAGTACAATAATTATGGTTGTGATAGCATCTACCAAGATACATTCAACAAGAACCTGGAAGTGATGCCAACTCAAATTATGAAGCTCCAATGAATACCTTGAATGGATCCTCCCCCTTGTCCAACTAGGGTGGATCTGTCACACCACCAAAACTAGACTAGAATGGATGGATGGAGTTTGCCAACCCCAAACAAAAACTCTAGGCTGACCCCTAAACGGTCTCAAGAAGAAATATCCAATTATTCAAGCATGTCTTTTCCATTTTCCTCTGCCTCCTTTTATCCTTGAAAATTATTCAATACCATGGTTAAATACCATGGGCCAATGAAAACCATGTTCTATTATATCCTTTTTCCCATACCATAGAAAAATACTATAGAACACCAGAAACCATGCACTGGGTAATTATTGCTTCCCCTTAGCCAATAATTATAATTTTTTGAGCTTTAATAATATTACTGCCTGATTTCCCCAATTAAATTATTTTCTCCTTATTTGTCACCATTAATAAATTTTCTAAATTCTTCCTAGGTGACCTTGGCCTATTTTCCTTAGGCCAAAATTGGGGATATGACAGTCCTCCCCTCCCAAATATGCTTGTCCTCAAGCAATGAAGAAACCATAGGTAAATACCATCACATCATGAATGTTCCACCATCAACCATGCACTTAATTGTGGAAACTAAGTACAAATGATACCAGGATCCCAACTAATCCTCAGAAATACAAGGTGCCAAATACATCCTCTCATGCGATGCATGAGAGTCACATGGAAGCTCATAGTACACCCTACAAGAAAATCATAAGTCCATCCAAAATAATTTCTCCTATGAAGAGAGGCCTGCTCCATCAAGCCAATGTCCCAACCTTTGCTCCAAGTGAGTTGAAAACAAGTGAGCATGATAGCATGGTCCCACTGCTTGCGCACCTTTCTAGTGAAAATCACCATCAAGAGGAAATATGCATGCCCTGGGATGCCAGGGTCCCAATGCTTTCACACTCTATCAATGAGTAGTGCTAATAGAAGCAAAAATACCAAGTGTGGGATGCAAAATATCCTCCAATATGAATCATCAAAGAGTGGAATGCCAGGATCCCATAAATGGCACATTACATCAATACATAGGATGGTACAAGACAATACATTATGGGGAGAGATGCCAGGATCCCAAGTTCTATTATGCATTCTCCCATACATCATAATCACAAAGATATATACATCATCATTAAACATAGTGAAATGATACAAAGATATGCCACTCCCAATGTGACCAAAGTGATCATCCATCAATGAGCACTCAAGAAGCTTGCACCTCCAAGTAAGAAAATCATCAAGTGTCAAAAGCAGAGAAATATGAAGATACCAATCAAGCCTAATCCAATAACATAGGTGAGGATCCCATGTCCCATAATGATACAACAAAGATGTTTCAATATGTCTCACCATGTGTTCTCTTATCCAAGCAATGGATGAAGAACGTCCATCAATCAAAGAAGGAGCCTCCAAGTGGCTCAAGGAAGTGCATCCCTGAGTAGGAGTGATACAAAATAATGGATGTAAATGTCACTTGAAATGAATTGGTGCACTTTGTTACACATAAATCTCATCGTCATCATGTGATGAGGTCCCAAACACCGTTATTTACCCTGAATCTCAAGTTGTGAAGC
Organism: Pseudotsuga menziesii; assembly: GCA_001517045.1. Taxonomy (NCBI): domain Eukaryota; kingdom Viridiplantae; phylum Streptophyta; class Pinopsida; order Pinales; family Pinaceae; genus Pseudotsuga; species Pseudotsuga menziesii. The sequence goes on from LPNX010252603.1 coordinate 107,633, forward strand.
AAAACATTGGCCCAGATATCAATCTTGCATATAAAAATCCAGCACCACTCCTGCCTTTAAGTCAATAGGCGGTACCTTTTTTAGCAACGCCTTTATCCTATTGATAGTAGGCGATTCCACCACCTTTACCTCTTATACAAGGCACGGTTCTTCCCTATCATCGGTCTGTCATAGAGAGAAAGAAGTGGTGCCCTTGGTAAAAAGTTAAAAAGAGAGGTCTCCATGAAACTTCTCAAAGGAAGGTTTCGTAGCACCCTTATCCATACACTTGAGGACCACCTGGACTTGAGATCCATCCTTTAGGGATCTCCTATCCACCTCACCCATAATTTTCTCAACCATCCCTATCCTCTCTTGGCCTATAAAACTGGCTCATTTCCATGGTTGAGAAGGAGCAAAGTTATGTTGTTGAATTGAAATGATGGCTTAGTTTAGTAGGGTGAGCATAGAGGGAGAAAGTAGGATCTTCTGGGGACAAGATATTGGCATTGTGAAGGAGCATATCGACACTAAGGCAAAGGTTGTAAAATTTTTCTTCATCTTAATGCAAAATTGGTTCCTTTCCCATAAAGTATATTGTGTCATTATCCTGTATTTTATTGTCAAATTTGTTAGTTACTAACATAGAATAGTGGATCATATTCTGGTACTCTTTGATCTTGTTTGCTGGTTTTCATGTGATATTGCAGGTACATCCGTGAAGAGAGATCATTGCAGGAAGTAGCTACGCTATTCCATCAAAGACACTCATTCCATATTTCCACCCATTATAGGGAAAGTCTTCCAATTCTGTAGTGAATCATTTGTTCTAGATCTGAACCATTTAGACTAGAGGAACATTTCCAGTCCACAGGAGGTGCATTTTTCCTAGCTACAAATCTGGTGACTCTGCTAGGGAAGAGTTTTTAGCACATCTGATCGTCCTTGGTCTCCAACTCTTGTCCTAAATCTAAGCTCCATTTTTATTAGTCAGATCTACTAGCTAATCTAGCGAGATCTTGGTTTGGTATCATCAAATCTATTCAGATCTGAGTTTTTCTTACCTTCTATGCTTTAAATTCTTGTTAATTCATGATTTATATGCCAGTTTCATAGTGATTAACTTTTCTTTTTTCACCATTTTTTTGTGTTTTGGACATCTACAGGGAACTACGCATGCATAGTGGGAAACAAGCGGTGCCACCTCCTATAACTGGTGATCAGTAAGTGGTGCCACTTCCTGTACTCAACAATCAAGAAGCGGTGCTGCCTCATAACTGCTCTATTAGTGACCCCCAGAACACAGTGCCAGGTAGGCCTTTTCCAGACTTGTTTTCTGAAAGTTTTGTAAAAAATTTATTTCATTTGCTTTCAGTTCTGAGTGTCTGGGTTTGTTTAAAGAGATTTGAGTGTTTGAATTTCAAAACCTGAGTGTGGTCAATGCTTGTTTGTTCAAATCAAAAGATAGATTAGGCTCATCATCTTCATCGATTGTATGCTTGGTTTTTATCTTTTGAAAGGAGTGCTTGAAATTTTTAGTTGAGTTAGATCTCGTCCTTACTGTTTGATAAGACTGAAGAGAAAGACTTCCTTATTGGTTTCTTGTTTTCATTTTTTTTATTAAATTAGTGAAAGACTTATTTTTGCTTGTTTAAAAAAGAATTTTTTTTGTTGAGATTCAATTATAGTTCTGTTTGAAGATGAAATATTGGATCTCTGACCAACCTAATAAGCTTTTAGATCTCCATTTTTCCTCTTTCGTTTTACATTCTTGTCTTAATCAAAAGAAAAATATTAGGAGTTTTAAGTTAGATCTTTCCAATATTCAAGAAAAATTGAAAAAATATTTAGTATGCCTTTGAGTGTTATTTGTCTTTCTTTTTAGAAAAGGGATCTCTCCTTATCTTCTTGCTTTCAAAATATTAGTTTAGAAGCATCTTTCTTGTTTTGTATTCTCGGAATTTTTTTTGAGTTAGACTGCTTGGGAAAGCTTTTTGGTTTTGAAATGAAATTGGAAAAATAAATACTCTCTCCTTCCCGTAAGTAGGCATGTTTTGAAAGTTAAAGTGAAAAAGTTTGTACATCATAACTGCATGGTTTTACATTTCTGTCATAACTCCATGCATTCACCTAACCATTCAAATTAAAATCAATGGTAGCTATAGGTTAAAAAAAATTAATAACTTGAGTGATAGGTTAGAGACGTGTTCCAGCGTTGTAAAACGTAGGAGCTGTCGTTTATTGCCTGCACTGCAACTCGAGACTCGCGCGGTTCTTCCATGTACCGTCGATATATCAAACGTCCTTTCATGTACCCTTGAGGTATATGGAAAGGTACTTCATGTATTCAATTGTATATCGGAAGGCCCCTTGTGGATGGTTGTGCATTAGACAACACTACTATGCATTTGAAATCCCATGTACCTTGCATATATCAGGAGGCCCTTCTAGGATTCCTATTACCATCTGAGAAAATCCCTTTTGGCCATCTTATTAGCACAATACACCGAGAACAACACTATGGGAGATTACTACACACGTTCCGTCCAGGTAGTCGGGTATTTAGGTGAGGGACTGTTGATCCTCCTCGCCGCGTTTTCTGTTGGACCCTGCGGTATATGGCGAGTTGCAAAAAATTGACAATCCTAGTGAGGAACTGACTTATTCAGCCCCTCTTATCACTTAATCTTGTTTGTGGTGTATATTTTGTGTAGGATAGGCCTTGTTTGATTTCCTTATTTTTCAAACCCTAGGTTAGGTTTAGTGACTTTTTACAATCTGGTTGAGTTTCAGTTGAGACGATCCAGAAGAAACCAGGGCTTACCACCCGACTTTCCACCTATAATAGGGGAAGGCCCTATGGAATCCACATATCAAGGAGTTGCAACTGAATCCCATGTGGGAGGTATCCGAGTTGCATAAAGAGGAGATAAATTCACTTCTTATATTAATCCCTTGGTCCAATAGTCCCCTACAGCTGACACTTCCTTTCATTCTCCGATGGAAGGTTGAATTGATGGTCTTGATGAAATTGAGTATGGCCCTGATGCTCCCTTTTGGATAACTTCAATGGGACAATACATTTTCGAGTTTGGGGCTATTAGACCCTCTTTTGAAAAACCTCCTCTGAATGAGGATGCATATAGGAGAATTCAAGCATCACTTGATCGTGCTCATAATTTTCAGGAGAGGATGGACAAGGTTATGGCTACCCCTGTACCTCATAAAGAACCTATGTTGGTTCTTTTACCTTATCTGTCGAATCCATGGCCTTCTAGATATAGTCCACTTGCTGAGACTTCGGCTCCTGTTGATGATGCTCCACCTCCTGGTATGTCTCCTCGTAATCCAGGTCAAACCTCCAACCCTACAGTTTTAAATTATAGGTCTATTTCTAGTCCTCCCTCAACCTCTGTAGTTGGGGGGAAATACTCAGCTCAAATGGGGGCAGTACATTCCAACACCGTGGGGCAACCCCCGGCACGACCTACGTTATCTGTTAGTGGAGTTTATACTAGTACTAGGAGGACTTCTACTGTAGGAAAACCTTTAGTGGTTGTTCCTCCTACCCATACCAATATAGTAAACCCTCCATCGAGTTCAGACCAACCCTTAGGGGCACAACCTGCAGTCAACCAACCTTCTTGGGGTTATGGTTACCCAGCGAATCAATTACCTGTAGAAAATATGAATTATCAACCTACAACTATAGGAACTATGTATCCTAGAATCCCTTATCCTGGAAACACGTTTACACAATGGGGGAAACCTAATTGTTCCTACATGCCAGCAATGGGAGGAATGCCTATTTTTACTCCTAGAGGTGTCGGATGGCTACCTTATGGTGGCCCACCCTTTGGAGGTTCATCAAGCGGAGGCCCACCTAGTAGAGGTCCACTTTACGGAGGACCACTTCCTGGAGGCCCACCTATGGGAGGACCACCGCCTGGAGGCCCACCTTCTGAGGGTCCACCTCATGAAGTTCCAAATTTTGGAGGACCACCACCTGGCGGACCACCACCTGGCAGCCCACCACCTAGAGGCCCACCTCTTGGAGGTCCACCACTACTCGGAGGCCCACCACCTGGAGGCCCACCTCCTAGAGGTCCACCCCCTTCGGGATGCTCTTCGGGAGGGTCATCTGCCCGTCAACCAACTCAACAGCCAATATATCAGTCATGTTATGGTCCTACTGGTACACATATGTCTTATCAATACTACTAGTATGTCGAACCTAATCGACAACTTCCGTTCCTAGAAACTTTGGACTTGCCCGATTTGTCCAAGTTGATAGATGATCCCATTCAGCACAACCCTTCGTGGCCTACTATTCTAGTTAATTTACCATTAGATATTCCCAAGTTTGATGGGAAGCAGGGAGATGATCCCAAAAATAATGTCATGACTTTTCATCTATAGTGTTCTTCGAACTCCTTGATGGATGACTCTATTCATTTGAGACTCTTCCAGTGAAATTTGACCGATACGGCTGCAAAGTGGTATATTAAACTTCCACAACATTTGTTTGTGGATTTTAGTTCATTGGAAACCATTTTTCTTACACACTTTCAACTACCCATCCATTATGAAACGGGTACAGAACTTTTGACCTCACTTCATCAAAATACCTCCACACACATATCGGACCATATCCATGAGTGGAGACGGCAGAGACAACTTATTAAAGCTCCCATCCTGGACCAACTGTTAACTTATTGGTTCATGAAATCCTTGTTTCCTCCCATTTCCCAAGATGTGGCCATGGGTGGTGTTTTTACTAAAGAGCAGGATATCAGTCGTGCTCAGTATCTGGATTTGGTATATTCCCAATCCGGGACTTTGTATGACCTTATCCTGCAAGCTCGTCATCCCAACACGGACCTTTCTAAGCCACCTGTACAGAATCCTGTTGATGCAGTTGTTGGTTCAATCCAACCCTCATTAGCGGCCAAAACTGCCAAACAACCTAATGCTTCTACTACTACTCCTTCAACTCCTATGGTTTCTACCAAGGTAAATGCTATTCAAAGCACACAAACACCTGACAATAAGAAAAAATAAAAAGATAAAAATAAAAAGCCTAGAAACCAATAGGAGAATGCCAATACCATGCCACAGAGAATGATAAAGGGAAAATAAAAGCTAAGTACCCTTGCTTGTTATGTGGGGGTGATCACTTCATGAAAGAGTGTCCTCATCGTGAAGAGATTAGTAAATTCTTGAAAAAGTAATCCCACACTCATGATGCTTACCGATCCTTTCCCATGTCAGCAAAAAATGATAGACCATATGTCTAATCAGGGGACCTCTAGTTCCACGGAAGAAATCAGAATGATGTCTTCAGATACCGTCCATTTGAATACTCGTATTTGTTCATATGACAAGCTAGTAGAGAAGAAGGACTAAAATCCTTCTTTCGAGAAACTTCCTTCTACTATTTCTCCTCCATCTTCGTCTAATGGCCCTCTCGTGATCGAAAAACCTAATCTTGATTTAATTTTACGACCACCTAATGCTACCCTCAGGAAGGCTGTTTTCAATCCCAATTCCTGAGCTGCACAATTTTATAATGTTGTTGAAGATTTATCTTAGGCACCGTGCACAATGTCTACCCTTGAGGTACTCCAAATTTGTCCAATGCAGAGTAAAAACCTATTAATAGATTTGGGGGCATTATACTTGGATAATACCAACTTGATTCATTTCAATGTAGAGAACTATAACTCTAGATTACCTCACCAACTCGCATTTCAAATTTCCTCTAGAGTAGTTTGGAGAAAGGTCCATCGGACCATCTTGGATAAAGTATATTCAACCTCAGTCTTGTCTATATCCTGTTGGAGAGCCATTCGTTCTCTTGAGCTTACAAAGTCTCCTACGACATTAAAAGCTTTTGATGGATGAGGTTTCCAGCCTCATGGTCTGTTACCAGCCCTTTTAGTCGAGCTTGGGGGAAAAACTGTTTCCATTTAGGTGGAAGTAGTGGATGCCCTGTTAGATTACAATATCCTCTTGGGGAGAAACCGGTTCTATGCCATGACTGTCATTGCTTCGACAGTCTTTCGAACTTTCTAGTTTCCTCATTTGGGAAAAATTACAACTAACGATCAACTTGAATTTTGTTCACCAGATGTTACTACTCCCACTGCGAATAACATCCCTATCCTAGGTCAGTTCCCTCCTCCTTATTAGTCTATTTGGGTAGGTATGCTGAAATATTCAACCCTTATGGGAGTGTTTCCTTTCGCCCCTCCTATCATGGAAATAGAAACCGTGAACATGATCTCCACGACTGGTTATAGTACCAAGGGAAAATAAATTATTGAGTCATCCTCCCTTGGCCCCTATGAATCATTGTATGATGTTGTCCAATCTGCCTCTGATGTCTAGCCAGATGATCTTCATTTGGTGGATTCGGATCCCTACCACTTTCCTTACTAGCTAGAACCCTCTCTTCCCACTCTAGACTATCTCACATACACTTTTCCTTTGGATAAGTCCATCATGGAGATCATGAGTGTGAATGAACCCATATGGGAAGATCACCATCATCAATCTTCTTTTCTTCCCAACACCAATTCAGTAGGTTTTGACCTTGAATCACTTATCAGTACTGATATTGTCACCCATCCGCAAACACCTGTGTTATTGAAAGACACGGATTTTGAAGGAAATCTTTGCAACATCACTAAGACGAACCCGATTGACATATCAGTCAAACCCAGAACCATTGAGCATGTTCACGTAGGTCAGAACTACTCGATGGAAGAAAATGAAAATTTAAGAGCTCTTTTCAAGGAATTTCATGATATTTTTGCTTGGACTTACGAGGAAATTCCTAGGATTTATCTGTCAATTTTCGTACACGATATTAAAAACTATCCCATGGTAAAGCCCGTCTGAAAAAATTACGTCAATTCCATCCTAGGAAGGTTGTGGCTATCAAAGCCAAAGTAGAGAAACTTCTGAAGTCAACATTTATTTATCCTGTACCCCTAATGAAATGGGTATATAACATTGTCCCTGTAACCAAAAACAGGGCACTATTAGAGTCTGCATAGATTTTCACAATTTGAATAAGGATTGTCCTAAGGACAATTTCCCGACTCCACATATCGATCAGATCATCGATAACTTGCTGGAAGCATCATCTTTTTGTTTATGGATGGTTTTTCTGGCTACATTCAGATAGAGATTCTACCCGCCGATCAACATAAGATGGATTTCATTTGTCTTTGGGGAACCTTCGCATATCAGAAGCTACCTTTTAGCCTCAAGAACACTGGAGCTACATTCCAACGAGCCATGTCCTATGCTTTTCATGCTATCAAGCACATAGTGGAACCGTACCTTGATGACCTCCTTGCTCATTCACAGCAACTAGAGGACCATCTAGGGTACCTTAGAGACATTTTCCTTAGGTGTCATCATTATAACATACATTTGAATCCACACAAGTGTGTCTTTTGTGTAGAGACTAGATGCCTTCTTGGCTTCGTGGTTTCCAAAGATGTTATTCAGATTGATCCTCTGAATATTGCTGCTATTTTGGCCTTACCTGCCTCGACAAACCTTACTGAACTCCAAAATTTGCAAGGTAAGGAAAACTTTCTTCGTCGTTTTGTGTGCAACTTCGCTGAGAAAACGCACGGTTATATGCATCTCCTGAAGAAGGTCACTCTGTTCTTCTAGGATGACTAGGACCAATGAGCCTTTGATAATATGAAGCATGCTCAGACTCATTCACTCGCGATACACCCCCCAAATTATTCAAAGGACTTTCTATTGTCTGTTGTTGCCTCCGCTACTACCATCGGAATGGTTCTAGCGCAAGACAATCCCAATGACCAAGAACACGTGATATATTACATGAGTAAGTCTTATTGACTCTGAAACCTGTTACTCATGTGTGGAGAAGTTAGCATTGGCCACGGTCATTTCTGTTCAAAAATTTCATCATTCATTCTACTTCGTACCATAATTGTACTCGTAGATCAAAACCCTATGTACTACATTTTGACCCGTTAGGTACTAGAGGGAAAATATTCCCATTGGATTGTTATCCTATAGGAATTTGATATTGAGTTTGTCAAGGCCACTTCGAAAAAATCATTGGTTTTTCACGGAGCTAATGTGTGACCTTCCCTGTGCTTTGACAAAAGTTGAGCCCAATGATTCATTTCCAATTGAATTCTTGTTCTTGATAAGCACAACTGACCCATGGTATGGATATTTGATCATCTATCTCCAGACCCAAATATTTCAGCCTAATATATCCTGTGACGATCATCGTTGTATCCGTCACCAAGAAAAGTACTATCTCATTCTGAATGATACATTGTACCGCCATGGTATAGATTCCATCCTTCGATGATGCCTTACACATGAAGAGGCTAAAACGGTTTTGAATGACTACCACTCTGAAGCATGTGGCGGTCATCTTTCTAGGATGGCTACAACCCAGAAAATCCTTTGCACTGGGTATTCCTGGCCCTCGATATTCAAATATTGTCATGAGGCGGTTAAGAAATTCCCACTCTGCGAACACTTTTATCTGAAAAAGCACACCCACCCTGCTCCTTTACATCTCGTCATTGTAGTTGGCCCTTTTTCCAAATGGGGTATTGATTTTATGCATTGTAATCCTACCTCGTCCCGAAGGCATGGTTACATCATTGTATCCATGGATTATTTCACAAAATGGGATGAGGCAATGCCTACATATGCAGAGGATGGTAAGACCTCTGCCCTCTTTTTATTCAATCACGTGATAGCTAGGTTTGGAGTTCCGCAAGCTATTGTCACTGACCATGGATCTGATTTCTGGAATCAAATGATGGCTAAGATGAGTGCTAAGCTGGGTTTTCACTATGAAAAATCAAATCCATATTACTTGCAGGCTAATGGTGAGGTTGAGGCCATTAACAAAGTTTTAAAAACTATGCTACATAGGATGGTTGGAGATCACAAATCCAACTGGCACTTAACTCTCTTTTTTGCACTTTGGTCTTACAGAACTTCAGTCAAAACGGCGACTGGTTTCACATCTTTCCATCTATTCTATGGACTAGAAGCCGCCCTTCCTATTGACTGTCAAATTCCATCACTCAAACTCGTAGTAGAACTTCTCCCACACACTTCTACTGAGGAAGAAATATTATTGTACTTGACTAATCTTGATGAAACTAGAAGAGATGCTGCCTTGGCTAATGAGGCACACAAGAAACGTGTCAAGGCACAATATGAAAATTCTGTTCAACCTCATGTATTCAATGAAGGATACCTGGTCCTGACTTACGATGAGAGACACAATAAAATAGGGAAGGGAAAGTTCTAATCCATGTGGTATAGTCCCTTTATCGTTAGTAAGGTCTTAGAGAAAGGGGCTTATGAGCTTGTAGATTATGACGGGATACCCTTCGGGAAACCTCGCAATGGGTTGTACCTAAAGAGGTACTATGCCTAACACATCTATGTATAGTACCTTGTATATATGTATTTTTGGATTTCACTATGTTTTGTTATTTTCAATATGGTTTTGAGCTGATGTCCATACTATTTATACCATGTTTTGGTTATGTATATTGGATGCCTTTCTATGGTTTTGTTGATGGTGCATGCCGTCATACCTTGAACCTTGCTTCAGTAGCTTGAGTGTTGTATTCCCCAGCTCAGGATTTAGTTATTTTAGGTGCAATATGTATTGGTCCGGCTACCAACAAGATCGTTGAGTATCAGGCAGTGATAGGTTTACTTACCAAGGATGCATCTCGGATCATTCATGAGTTGGTGGTGTTTATGGATTCTCAATTAGTGGTTTGTCACCTAAATCACGTCTACACTTTTTGGGTGTTATATCATCTTGATTAATTCACCTAATAATTAATTATTGACCGAGGTTGGTAGGATTAGAGTTGACACAAAATATATGCTAAGGTAGAGGAGTTCCTATGGTGTTGTGGAAATATTTTAACAAACAAAAGATCAAAAGATGTTTCAAAATGAAAAACTGAGTCAAACTCCTAAGAATTCAACTATTAAGGTAATTGAACAAAACCATAATATTAAATTAAAGTATCAACAATATACTATTTTATTTCATAAACAATTACTAAAGAACCACCCTTCCTAGTAGAGTTTATTGAACAATTTCAAAAGCTAATTATACAAAGAAGGTGTATGATAGAAACATAATTCAATAACTAGACGGATAATTTATGTTATAAACAAATAAATTAAGATTAAAAAAGAATATTAACGACAACTAACTCTTTAAGTAAGAAACTAGGATGCAAGGAATACTAACTTAAGAATAAGTAGAAAACTTAATAAAAACAACTTTGGATTCTATCCTACGAGTCTCTTTTGGTAATCACACAATGAGAAAGGAACAGTCGACAAAGTACTAGTATATTTTCCTAAGGACAACACATCTAATACTAAGTTTTACATGCAAACGGATAAATCAATCCAAAGGCATGAGCACAAAATAGTACAACAGTAAAAAGAATTAGAAACAAACTCAAGAAACAAAACACAACATAGTTCGAAATATGTTCAAGGTGAAAAGAGGTAGGGATAAGGATAAAACTTTAATAAATAACCTAAAACAATCTAATTTTAACTTTAATGTTCAATAAAACTATAACCTAGCTATTACAGTCAAAGCATACTTCAAATACTAAAGAAACAAAACTTAAAATAGGTTCAAAATACATTAAAAACACTAAAAATGAAATGACAGACTAAATGGCAGACTGAATTGCAGGCTGAAAGGGATGTCTGAATAACAAGTTAAACAGGCTATCCGGATGACAGTATGCATAGTTAAAATGAAAAAAAATAACCTAAATGATCTAATCTTCAGCTGAATTTGTGCACATGTAAATACACTGCACAAAGGTAGTAAATAAATCTACTTATTAATCAAATTTGACAATGAAATAATCTTAAACTAATTCATAAACATAAAGCAATCATTAAGAAACAAACTGAAATTTAAATAAACTTATAGAGAAAGGAAATAAACAGAGTTGTTTCTACTTTAACTTGGTGAAAAGCAATCTATTCTATCTACTTGCAAATAAACTGAATAGTAAAGCTAGAAATAAAATGACTGAAAACAAACTATGACAAACTAAAAGCAAACTATGTGCATAACTATTTAACTTTGAAAATGAAACTAAACTAATGCATTACAGGAAGAAAATGAAATAAATGTTTACAGCAATTTAATAACAAAAACAAACTAGAAATTAAACTAACTACAAGATAAAAGGTAACGAAACTACAAGAAAAGAAACCTCTGGTTGATGAGGGGCCCTCTCAGTAATCAGGGGTGATGCTTGGCTAACGCTTGAACGCAATCATGAACAGCAGAACATACAACTTCTATTAAAAATATGGAACAGAATTACAGCGTGCTTAAGAACAACGAATTACATGCATAAACTGGTTACACTGCTAGCTAACTGAGCTCTCATGTAGAGGCTGATATATATTGTTTACAGAGATGAGCAATTCGACCCTTTAGTGGTCGAATTCTCTCTAAATTTAGTCAACCATTATGACCATTAACAAATCAAACGCCAATGCACAACACTATTCCTTCTTTAGCGCGAATGGATCTCTTCAGCGTGTGTGATGCGGCATACAACTCCTTATTTAGCGCAGAAGGTGGAGTGGTGTTGAGCAGAGGAGAGCACACTGGCAATTCTTCCAGAACACGAACATCACCCAAACGCGTGGACTTGTGGTGTGGTGTCAATCAGAGGTAATGTGATGATGAGTCTTCTAGAACATGAGCTTCTCCATCACCTAGACGTGTGGACAATGAACAGTTTCAACATTTTAAATCCTGGATTCTGTTATCAACAGCGCGCAGTTTGGTTAGAAATCTAGATGGCAAGTTGGACAAAGAGCTGGATATGCTCTACGTATATCTAGATAAACAGGTGTCTATTTGTTAACTTATCAAAAAGACTATATAACCTATAAATGAATATACACATAAATAAATATATCAAATGTGCTTAAAACAATGTCAATTCTAGTCAATAAAATCGTAAAATAATAATAATAAGCAGATTTTATATAAAACTTAAATACATTCATACTTGAGGCTGAATGGTAAGTTGCGTGACATAAAATATACAAAAGATGATAAAACATATGTTTAAATGGTAATTTAATTGCCAAAAATGATAACAAATCTGGGATCAACAACACTATCAGAAACCCAACACTTCTCTGCCTCTTTTGGAGAGTGCGTTTGTTAGAAAGGTCATTTGGTTTCATCACTTATAGGCATATACCTAGGTATGATAATATGATTTTTGATTCATTGGAAAATTTCATTCTGGAATGCCATATTTCCCATTCATAACTCATTAAAAATAAACATGGTTAATCATAATGTAAAATAAACAATAGAAACATGTAAAAATCATGTAAATACAATTCATCCATTTGAAACACATGTAAACAATGTAACCGAGTCTGTATATATATATATTAATGAATGTATATATGTATAAAAAGTGTTTTTACAAAAAATATGGTCACGAGACCTCATCTGAAGCAGTGTGCTTTCAGGCATACACAATGATACAAAAATCCTGAATATAGCTAAGCTTTCAGGGATACAACATGAAAACCACTATAATGGTGTCCATGGTAGCACATAATGGCCCTCGCTACTCTGCGTAGCGAGCGACTGAAGCGGCTTGATACCCCTACAGTATGTCTGTGAAACCTCCTAGGGAGTTCATCGATAGCAACATCTGGGATATCCAAAGTTAGTCGATCCAGGTTCTCCTCCAGCTCCGTGACCTTATCATCGCCTCTATGAACAAAGTGAGCTCCTGCTCTCCTATCCATAGGGGAGGATCCCCCAGGTCATGCATCACCAACATCTACATATATATTTCAAGTCTTGTTATCATCCATAAAAATCATAAAAACATGAAAAATATAAAAAACATAATCGACATCTTAGGTTTTGCTTCTTACCAATGTCACCCCACTGAGCCCCAAATGGTAGTGGTAGGTCGGGATCACCTCGAAAGTCGATCCCTGCATATGCATAATCCTCAATCATGAGGATCTGATCACTCAGCCAGCGAAAGAAGGTGTCCTCGAACTTCGCCTTGGCCCCACCACCTCCTGTGTGGGCCATGATATCCACCCACCACAACATGCCAGGGTCTCTAGCTCTTAGCTCTATAAATACAAACTAGGGCTGCATGAGGGGTACCCTCTCAAAGAATAAGTATGATAGGATGGTCCCATATCCAAACTGCTTCAGCTATCCTTGCCGACATTTCATCAGCTGATCCTTGAACACAGGTAAAATTTCTTCGACCCAGTTATATACCGTGGGTTCCATGGACTCCGAGGAATATAGAAGATGTTCTTGGGATGCTTGGTGGGCCCCTTGGCTCCCAACCACCCTCTGCATGGTAAATAGAACAGTCTAAAGTGGTAGATCCCCTATGGCCTTGATAGGGATATTCTTACTTGACATTTTGGTATTAGGAAAGTAGTGACGAACAATCAAATCTTGTGTAGTGACATCCCCACCTTAGGAACCAGTCAGAGAAATAGGCGCTCCCCATCTAGACAACCCTGTCAGGAAATAGATGTCTTCCACCTCCACAGTCAAAATATGAGGTCCAACCTCAAAATGTTGTTGTTCTGGATTCCACATCCATAGGATGTACTCCAGTAGGTGTGCAAGGGAAATCATGCTAGCGGCACGGAAGAATTTCAAGAGGCCACATCCTCTCAAAGCAGCTATGCACCCAGTGTTTCTTGCGGCTAGGGCATCATCATCATCATGTTGTTGTTCCTTCAAAATAACCATTTTTTGACCAAATAAACCTGCCAAAAATCATTAATGAGCTAGTTATAAACACATTTCATCATTGAAATCGCTCAAAAACTTTGTATGTGGCTAGGGAATTTGTTTTTTGAGCTCACGGCCGACACTGCCTCTAGCCCATTGAGACAGAGCGGTGCCACCGCCTGAGTATAACTAAAAAGCTGTGTTTTTCATTGGGCACCGCCTTACACGTAAAGGCCAAGCGCGGTGCCCACCGTTGGTCTTTTAGGTTGACCCATTAAGCTTAAAAACTCAACCAAATTAAAAATGGAAACCATAGAAAGGAAGGGAAGGGTGCTAGCTGTAACCTAGATCTGACGGTGCAAAAAATGGATGGGTGATGACTTCACAATCTTCGGTTGAAATTTGCACTACAAATATCCCAAAATTCTCTCCAAGGTATGGTAAATGGTAAAATGACTTGTTTTTACTATTTACTCAGCTTTTATAATATATATTTTAGGGTCTTTTGTATTATTTTAATGTTTTAAAATCATCTTATCAAAAAATACCCTTTTATATAGTCTATAAAATTCGTTTAAAATATTTTGGGAAAACTAATAGCTTTTTAAGAGTCTTGCAGGGATGAAAATAAACAATATTGGCTAAGGGGAAGTTCATTTTTTACTTTTTCGTACTTTGAAAAAATGAAAAAGGTCATTGAGTGTTCATTTCGACACTTTGATCACACTCCCAAACTTAGTATCAAAGTTCCAAGTATTTTTCTGATTTTTTTCAGGTTCGTAAAACCTGCTCATCGCAGAAAAGAAACCTATTAGAGTCCTATTTAAACTCTTTTTAGACTCCCTAAATGTTAAAACATTGTCGAGTGCAGTTGTCTTCTTCACATTCGTAAAATTTCTTGAAGAGTCATCTTTTCGACGGTAGTTTATCTCTTTTTTGGTTTGGATTGACTATTTACGAAAAAGGACCTTTTGGAGTCTTCTTCCGTCTTTGTTTAGACTCTCTAAACATGAATGATACCGAGTTAACTTTCATTGGACTCGTTAAAAAAACATTGAGAGACCCTCTTTTGGGAACGAACCCCTCCTTTCTTAGGTTCATAAAACGTATGAGAATCGACTTGTCTTTGGATAAGCTACAATGAGTGTTTGTTTCCCTCTTTGAACTCATAAAAACAAAAAGGGGCACTCATCAATCATCATGGCGAAATTAAGGGAAGGGAATCAATTCATTTTGCAAATAAATGGCATTTTGTCCTCATCTTTGAACATGGCACTTGTCTGTGTTTCATTTAGTCAATTGGGTATTCAACTTGTCTCTACGTCGATCCACTTTCATGAGTCATGTCACTCCTTTGAGTCTTTCAAAAGAATGCATTGTCCAATGTCATATCGTGTTCCACCTCTTCGAGTCAATGCTGCCAAGTCTTTTTTCGTGGCCCCCAGTGTTCAAAGGGAATTTTTAAAGTTTACCTCTGCATTCAAAATAGCATTTGTGTCAACAACTTTTGAGTCAGTCCTATGGTTACGGTATCTACAACATTCCAGAACTTTGTTCCAAGTTTCGTGTCGTCAATGTGGGAATCATCATGGCCCTCCTTCGACAAGACTATTCCTATTAACATCGGCTCATTATCCAGGAATTAGTCTTAGAAACAAGCTTAGTACCTTGATATCTATATGCATTAATGATAGATTCTCTCACTCTCGACATAGGTTCACATCAATGACCTTTGATCGATAGATTGGGCTGAGTGTTCAACATCAAATCATCTATTTACACTCAATAGAATGCACTAGGGTACCTTGGGAATCATTGACATTAATGGTGATCTCCCTTGCACTTGTTAACGGTTCACATCATTGACCAGTAATCAAGTGGTTTCTACCATGTTTGACTTCAGATCATTGTAATCACATGGATAGCATTGTACTTTGTGGAAAACAAGATGAAGACCCTGGATATTTGTTAAAATCACTCATAGATTTCTCCCCAGGTTAAGATGGAAGTATATTGTATGAAGTCCCAGCATGGATCAACATTTGTATGGTCATAGCTATGTTCGAATTTGTGATCATTTGACATAGATCTACAGTGTATTTCTGGTAGCTATGTCCCAAGTTTGAGTCCTCAATCACATGGATCTATGTTGTATTATAGTAGCCATGGTTGTTAATTTCTCTCATGGATCTACCTTGCATTGGCATGCAGCCATGATGAGGACACATTTTCTCATGAGTCAAAAGTATTGATGTATTGCAGATGCCTGGTTGATGATCTCCTATCAAGCTGATTATTGCCCCGAAGTGATAACATGCTCTTTCAAAGCTCTTTCCTATCGTATCCCTTTAGCCTCATGCTTTGGGGGGCATTTTGTTACACATAAATCTCATAATCATCATGTGATGAGGTCCCAAAAACTAGTATTTTCCCTGAATCCCAAGTTGTGAAGCAAAACACTGGCCTAGATATCAATCTTGCATAAAAAAATCCAGCACCGCTCTTTCCTTTAAGTCAATAGGAAATGCCTTCTTCAACAATGCCTTTATCCTATTAACAGTAGGTGGTGACACCACCTTTACCTCTTGTACAAGGCATAGTTCTTCCCTATCACTGCTCTATCATAGAGAGAAAGAAGTGGTGCCCTTGGTAAAAAGTTAAAAAGAGAGGTCTCCATGAAGCTTCTCGAAGGAAGGCTTCGTGGCACCCTTATCCGTACACCCGAGGACCACCTGGACTCTAAATCCATCCTTTTAGGATCTCATATCCTCCTCACCCATCATTTTCTCAACCATCCCTATTGTCACATG
The DNA here is from genome assembly GCA_001517045.1 of Pseudotsuga menziesii. NCBI lineage: Eukaryota > Viridiplantae > Streptophyta > Pinopsida > Pinales > Pinaceae > Pseudotsuga > Pseudotsuga menziesii. The sequence goes on from LPNX010252603.1 coordinate 124,268, forward strand.
CCCCAATTTGCAAAACAATTGTATGTTATTGAGGAACATTATGTTATATTTTATGTTAAAGTTTGTAATTAATGACCAAGTGGGGTCAAGGATAATTTAATGTATTGTAGAATATTTTATTAATAAATAAATAAAAGATGAGACAACAGCTTAGGGAAGCTATTAAATGACTATTTACTGGTCACTTGGTGGAGGAGATTGGGTTGAGAGTATATTGACAAGTGGCAGCATCCTCAAACTACTTCTAGCTGTTGCAGGTGGCAACTTCCCTATGTTTGTGGTCATGATTCCCCAAGAAAGTGCAATAGGAGCAAGTGACTCGTTAATTGAAAACTGACCCAGAAGGCCTAGGCATTGATATAAAACTTCCCATTGAAGACAGCTGAGGCTGCTCATTCTAGATTGGTGATCATTCTGAATGAATGAAGTACACATGTGAAATTCAATGGAGGGGACTAGCTGAAGTGAGTTTGAGGGGATAAGTGCCGAAGATTGAACTTGTGCAGCTATTCTAGGCTGAATTTCTTACTTTTGTAATCAGGACTAAGTTACTTGTGAATACTTAGTAGAGTTGCAGAGGATCTCAAGACTACATCTCTCACCCAGTACTCTACCAGGAGGACCAGGAGATAGGCTCGGGGGTCCTGAGAAATTGCAGACTAGCTTTTCTCCAGGAGTTGGTTGGGTGGAACAGCCTCCTTAACCTGTCATCACCTCATCTATTTGATAGGTTCTAATTGTTTTAGGTTCAGTTATTATTTTATTTACAGCTTTATAAAAGTTTAAGAGTTTATCAAGATTAGTATATTGTTATTTCTTAGTTGTTAATGATAAGGAAAGAACATTTGTTTATACTGTGAAAGTTAGTAATTAGTAGATTATGATTAAACAGTAGAGATATTGCTAAGTTAAATGATAGATAGGAAAATTACCAAACTGTATTTTTCCACGCCTTTTACAAGGCAGTACTCTAGTACAGCAGGTATGCTTAATTTAGATAAGTAGATTTCAATAACTTTGAAGGTAGATGTAAATAATTACTTCTACAGGTTTTTATGTAATTTAATTACATACGTGTAGCTGTACCTGTACTATTTACTGTAAGTATCTAAAATATCTAATCATAGGTAAGAAGAAATTTAAATAATAAGCACCAGTATGTATATTATTTACAAAATTAAAAACTAGTAAAAACACATAATATAAATTCAATAAATAAATTTAAATAAATAAGTATAAGAACAGTAAAATATTTACTTAGGGTTTAACCTAGTACATCATATTTTAGGTTATTAAACTACCTAGTCAGTCATACATTTAACCTAGGTTTATTGTAAACAAAAGTTATTAACGCTGCAAACCTCTAGAAACATCTAGGGTTTGCAAGAGATAAATATCATTACTCTAGGGTAAAAATTACATTTTATTTTATAATACAAAAACCTAGCAAAGCTTTTCCAGATTTGACTACTGTAATAATAAATTTTACTGCTAACAAATTAATTATAGAACTAGAGATTATTCAAATATAATCTTTAACAAGGAATAGAATATCTTATTAATCTTGTAACGTTGTACAAAGTAAAGAACAATTTAAATATTTACCATAAACCATTTACACTTAAATTTGATCATAATTAAAATAATGCTATAAACAACACTAAGCTAAAATGAAACTGAACAAGTATAGTGGCTTGTGGCCTTTTATATTATCCGTCGAGGCTTTAAAGCCTGACCAAAAATGACTTCTTTAAGTCTAAACAGAAGTCATAAAAACCAAAATATTATAAGTATAATTTACAGTAGTGAAAAAAAACTTCAACTGTTTCGAGAAATGTTAACATTATGGCCTTTTCTTATCTGTAAAAACCAAATTACATATTCAAGAAACCACCCAGTGGTTGGACAGTACAGTCGCGGCTTAGAGCCGAATATCAAAATTTATTATCATATATATCATTTCAGGCTGAGAAGGATCAAATAAACACCATGAAGTCGTGGCTGTAACAACCTTAACATTTCCTTACAACAGCCTCTAGGGCTTTAAAAATTTATAAAACAAAAGAACAATATCATAACTATTAACCATGGTCGAGCCATCAACCATCACGGTAGTGCTTCTATTTTCTTTCCACCATACTTATGTGCAAGAAAAACCCTCAGATGTCATTGGGGCTTACCAGGAGAATGCGTTGCTTAAAACTGAAAGTAGTTTTTCATCCATCTTTAAATCCAAGTCTGGAGAAACCTGGACATAATAGCGTTGTTAGTCATTTTCTTAAAACCTTAATGAAAACCCTGTAAATTACTAAACTGAAGAATTTTAGGCATTTTACCTAGTAAGCTGAGCAGTGGTGAAATCATGGAAGCCACCCAAGCCATTTCGATGGCACCTTGAAGAAGGTAAGCACTAGAAATGTGTTTGCGTGGAGTGCAGCAAGACCCTAAGCCATGAACTAGAAGGGATAGAAACCACGAGGAGGAAGAAAACAAGTAAGAGGCAGATGCAACTCTTCACCTTAGAAATTCTGTCCACCTTGCACAGTAAACAAACCCCCACAGTCACCCAAGACGACGACAAAACCAATTCAATGCTCAAATGCCTCTTCGACAGTCAACAGGCCTCTAAACAAAAACATATTTTCAACCCTACACAAGCTCGCAGAGGTATGGAGGACGAGTGCTTATCTCTATGGAGGTTTAAGCATGAAACCATGGTGGCCACGAGCTCTCAGCTCCACCCTCAACAAAAGAAAACCCTTACAGCACGAAGATAGGGTTTGGACATCTTTTATGAAAGTCAACAAAACCTAGTAGCGTAATCACCTACCACGTGTCCCTAATGATTTTACAATCATGGGTTTGAAACCATAGTCGATTTCCATTCTGCAATAAATCATTGTGAAGCAAGTAAAAAACCATATCAATGATATGTTTTCATTTGTCAATAATGTTATTATTCTTGGTTGTGTTGATTTCCTAGTTTTAAAACCATAGGATAAATAAAATGGTTTTTCTTGTATTTGTTATTGTGCACTAGACAAGTTAGGATAATCACTTTCTAACTATGCTTGTAGAATATAAATAAAGGACTATACTTATAATAGTAAAACATTATTGAAAGAGGTAATCTACTCATCCCTTGAAGTATTTCACATAGATCTTGGAGATTAAGAGTAATTTCTATAACTATAGTACAAGCAATTACAAGATCTTCTCTAATACATACGATGGTAACAATACATTAAGGAATTTACAATTTATAACAATTGTAATTGGAAGTGTAATTAAGCTAGGTGGATATACTAGGGAATGAGGTGAGAAGACACAGTTTAAAAAGTTACTAAAGTAGAGATTTTAAATTTTAAGAAAGAACTCAATCGAATAGGAATAAGACCTTGGACTAATTTCTGCACAACAAGGTGTAGTTGGAAATACAAGTATGTGCAACCTATCTACTATTTTATAAGAGTCTCATTTGTAAAACTAATGTCTGATTGTTGACAAAGGCAGTTTTAGAGTCAAAGTATATAATCTATCTATTAAGAAAGCACCTAATTATAGAAACCCTAGGGTAAGGGTCATTATGTAATACTTTTAATAAGTATAATGATATTATTGAAAAGAGGAGCTCATAGAAAACAAAGCTTTATAAACAAGAAAACCATGTAATAGTTCAACAACATAGAGTATTTTTATGTTTACAAAATAATTCAAGTGATTATGAATAGAACCAAAACTCCAATTGCTATACGACAGATATGTAATTATAGGATTATGCATGCGAAACATATCTTTTCTTCATAAAAACATCAGATCATAAATTCTTATGAGCAGAAGTAGGAGTATTCTTTAGAAGTGTTCTTAATCATTTCATTTTGAAAAATCTAAGAAAATAGTTTGAAAACTACATGAGGAATTAATTGGTTCCATTTTAGTGGTAAATTAAATATGCATATAGCCCATCCTTCCACAGTTTTGTTTTACCATCGTTATGCAGTTTGATAACTTAGCAATGTCAACATTACCTCTCACAGGGTCAAGCTGTAAACAAACATTTGAAATTACTAGCATTTTATCTTATGCTAGTGGAGTATCTTTCTTGATATGGATATTTTATTGGAACAAACTACTTACCTGTTAGAACCTGTAAAAGAATCATCATTTCCACTGCGTTAGCTGTAAGCTAAGTAAGCCTCGGTCACACCTAAGATTCTTTCCTACTTGATAAAAGAAGACAATAACACACTTAGCATTAGTTTAAGATGCATATTTATTTTCTCATTTTCTGAAAACACAAACTGCTATCTTTAACATTACTAACATAGTATTTTAAGATAAGCCAATAAGTTATATAGAACCAAAGAAAAGAAATGCTCTTTGTTATTTTTTAAACTGTTTAGATATCCGCTGACAGATAATGGATCATTGGAAATGACACCTTGACATTTTATGTTACATGAAAAATTTTAAATTTTTACAAATTTTTGAGTTATTACATGTGGTATTAGAGCACAAGGTTTAGACACTAGGCCTAAATGTGGCTCAACTTGCATAAATGGAACAGTAAATTTAAACAAGTATACTGATTTTACTTTTCTTTTGAATGATACTTCCAGAGAATTTTTCTGAGTTAACTGCAGGTATGGAAAGATTGGAGGAATATGTGGATGAGGAGTCTCCCTACACTGAACAAAATAATTTTCAAAGAGAACCTTTAGAAGAAGAAATAGCTAATAATTCTTCCAAACTACTACAAACAGTTAAGGAATTAAAGGCAAAAATGGAAACGGTCAAAAAGGAAAATGAAATAATTCTTAGAGCTCAAAAGGAGCTAAATCAGATTTTAATGGAAAGATTTTAGAATGAGGAAAAATATAAAAGAACTGAATCTGAAGATATGCTTTACCAACATAAAGATAAAAAAGAATAAACAATTTAAAATTGAAAGTAGCTCATCTTCTGAGGTGTATGGTGACTCACATAAACAAAATTATCAATGTACTAGTGATAGTAGTGAAGATAATGATTATACAAGGAAAATAAAGTTTAAACCTTATGAAGAAATCTCTGGAGAATTCAAGAAAATCAAGCCACCAACCTTTAATGGTGAAACTGAGAAGGGGGCAGAATCCTGGTTGTCCGGGATGAAGAAATATTTTCAAATTTATAACTACTCTAATCAACTGAAAGCCAGGATGGCTATTTATAATATCATGGAGAAAGCAAATATTTGGTCGCAAGACCTAAAAAGAGTAAAAGGCATTAGGGAGAAAACATTAATTGGAGTACATTTAAGAAATATTTCAAGAAGAAATTTTTGTCTGAACAGTACTATGATGAGAGGGCTAAGGAATTTTACGAACTAAAACTGGGAACAATGAATATGAAAGAATTAAATAGTAAATTTCTAAGTTTGCTCAGGTATGTGCCGTATATTGCGGACGAGAAGCCTAAGGTACACCGGTTTCTCAACTATTTACCTTATCATGTAAAAGACAAAATTGAGTATGACAATCCAAAAACTTTAGAAGAAGCAATGAGAAAGGCGAATTTATATTATGAACAGAATCGCAAAAAGGAAAGTATAACCAACTAGAAGGCCAAAATAAATAATAATTTTGAATAGAAGAAGAAAGGTTTTGTACCTAACCAAAATTTTAAGAATAATAACACATGAAATTTTCCTAGTAAAAATTTCCAAGGGAACAAAAGTAATTCAGAGACCAATCCAAATAGTAAAAAAGAATCTATTAATAACCATAGTAACTATACCAAGAATTTTGAATGAAAGGAACCAATAAAATGTTGGGAATGTAATGGTCCTCATTATGCATGAGTTTTCCCCAATCAGAAGAAGACTGTTAGCAACATACACACGATACAGGAGGAGATGACTGTTGGTGATCTAGCGAGGACAATGCCCAAGATCAATGCAACATTGGAGAATAGGCAAGCATATTATCAAACTTCCATGGTGGAAGTGGAAGGTAAGCTAAATCAAATACCTATATCTATTTTAATCGATCCAGGAGCTAGTTTAAGCTATATTTCTCCTAATTTAGTAGAAAAGTGTAAGCTATCAATTAAAATTTTTGCAAGGTCTTGGTTAGTCCAGCTAGCTATGGGTGTAAAAAGAAAGGTAACTAGCTTTGTTAAGAATTGTACAGTAACATGGATTAGTTTGAAACCTCTGTTAAGATTAATGTTTTACCTTTGGGTTCTTATGATGTGTTAGTTGGCATGGATTGGCTAGAACAACATAGGGTATTCCTAAACTGTTTCGATAAAACCTTTACTTACGTAAATAACAATGGAGAAACAGTAAATGTAAAATGAATCCCTAGGAAAACAGCCATAAGACAGATTTCTGCTTTGCAGCTTAAGAGAGTTGTTCGGAAGGGCTGTAAAGCCTTTGTCGTAACAGTAATTAATGAAGAAAATACTAATAACAAAGATAAATTAAAAGTGGAATACATTATGATCCTAAGGGAATATTCAGATGTATTTCTGGAAGAAATTCTAAGACTGCCTCCGAAACGGAAGTTAGACTTTACTATTGAGCTGGTACCTGGTGCAGTGCCCAGCTCAAAAGCCCCTTATTGGATGAATATACTGGAATTAAATGAAATAAATTCGCAGTTAAAAGAACTCATTAATAAGAATTACATTAGACCTAGTGTGTCTCCCTAGGGAGCACCTGTTATTTTTGTTAAGAAGAAGGATGGAACTCTACGACTATGTATAGATTATCGTTAGCTAAATAAAATGACTATCAAGAAAAAATATCCGTTACCCAGCATAGATGATCTGTTTGATCAACTACATGGAGCAACGGTATTCTTAAAGTTTGATTTACGATCTGGTTACCACCAGGTCCAAATCAAAGATGAAGTCATCTTTAAAACAACTTTTAGGACCTGGTATGGTCATTACGAGTTTGTCGTTAGGCCATTTGGGTTTACTAATGCCTCAGCTATTTTTATGTGTCTGATGAATAATGTAATGCATAAATATCTTGATAAGTTTGTGGTCGTATTCATTGACAACATCTTAATTTATTCAAATTCCAAAGAAGAATAGAAAGAACACTTAAAAATTGTCTTACAAGAGTTACGAGAACATCAACTCTACGCAAAATTAAGTAAATGTGACTTCTTTAAGGATAAAATTCAGTATCTGAGTCATGTGGTGACTAAATAAGGAAATTATGTCGACCCCGAAAAGATAAATGCGATCGAGGAATGGCCAGTTCCAAAAGACGTAACTGACGTCCGATCGTTCATGGGTATTATTGGCTATTACCGAAGATTTATCGAAGGGTTTTCAAGAATTGCAAATCCTATAACTTCTTTATAGAAGAAAGGGAAGAAATTCGAGTGGAGTCAGAAGTGTGAAGATAGCTTTAAAATTTTAAAAACATTATTAACCAATGCACCAATCTTAAGAATTGTTGACCCTAATAAAGATTTTATAGTATGTACTGACACATGCAATGACAGTTTAGGTGGAGTTTTAACTCAAGAAGGACATGCCATTGCTTATGAGTTTAGGAAGTTGAAGATTCATGAGAAAAATTATGTGATCTATGACTTAGATTTAGTTGCTGTCATACATGCCTTAAAAATGTGGCGTCATCATTTAATCGGAAGGAAGTTTATATTAATGACAGATAATAAAGGGTTAAAATATATGTTGGATCAACCTAACTTAAATGCTAGGCAAGCTAGATGGCTAGCTTTTCTTAGTGAATATGATTTTTAAATTCAACGTATTAAAGGAAAAGAAAATAAGGTTGTTGATGCATTAAGCAGAAATGCAAAAATAAATTTTTACAGCAGCAATCAGCACCTATAAAATAGATTTAGAATAACAGCTAGAAGATGGAATAGAACATGATGAAAATTATCGAAAATTACAAGAAACGATAAGAGAAAATTTAATAGAAAGTCTAAGTACAGGGTATAGCTTGAATGAAAAAGGATTATTACTGTATAAATATATACTATACGTACCTAATGTACCTAAGATTAAGTTGCTGATTTTAAACAAAATTCATAAAACTCCTTATTCAGGGCATCCAGGTTATCAGAAAACTATAACCATGCTAAGAAAGGATTATTTCTGGCCAAATATGAAAAATTAATTGGCAGAATACATTGCTAAGTGTTTCGAATGTCAGCAAGTAAGAACTGAACATCAGCATCCAACTGGGCTACTTCAGCCATTGCCTATTCCTAGCTGGAAGTGGGAGATAATTAGCCTTGATTTTATCACAGGACTACCTAGAAATCAAAATTTAAATGACTCAATAATGGTAGTTGTTGATAAATTGAGTAAAGCAGCTCATTTTATACCTGTAAAAACTACTTATAAAGCTGCAAATATTGCTGATATTTTCTTAAAACAAGTTTTTTCATTACATGGAATACCGAAGGTAATAATTCTAGATAGAGACCCTAAGTTTACGGGAAACTTTTGGAAGCCTTTATTTAAAGGATTAAATACTACATTAAACTTCAGTACCTCTTTCCATCCTCAAACAGATGGACAGACTGAAAGAGTAAATCAGGCATTGGAGGATCTGCTCAGAATGTATGTAAAGGAGCAACCAGGTAAATGGGAAGATTACTTACACCTGGTAGAATTTGCTTACAATAATAATTATCAAGCGTCAGCTAGATATAGTCCTTTTGAAATTTTGTATGGAAGGAAATGCAATACCCCCATCTCTTGGAGTAATCCAGTTGATAGGCTAGTATTAGGACCTGAATTATTAAAGGAGATGGAGTTAATTGTAAAATAGGTATAAGGTAACTTGAAAGTTGTGCAAGATCGACAGAAAAGCCAAGCAGATCTTAAATGAACTCCAAAGGAGTTACAGGTAGGTGAACATGTTTTTATTAAGGTGAGACCAAAAAAGAGTTCTCTGATGTTAGGTAGTTGTGCTAAATTAGCACCCCGGTATTGCAGACCTTTTGAAATACTATCCAAGATAGGACATATAGCATATCAGTTAGCTTTACCTCCAAACTTAAGAGTTCACAATGTTTTTCATATTTCTATATTAAAAAAATATGTACATGATGCTACTCACGTTATTAACTGGAATTATGTGCAAGTGGAACCCGAAGGAGATTTTCTGGTGAAACCGGATTGTATCCTCAAAAGTAGGGAGATCTTGCTTCAGAATCACACCATTGATTAGGTGAAGGTGCAATGGAAGCACCTTAGTCTAGAAGAAGCCACCTGGGAATTGGAAATTCATATGCGGGATACATATCCAATATTCTAGGGAAATTCTAAGGACGAGGAATAAATAACATCGAGGACGATGTTATACATTAAGGGGGTGTGTGTGTCACATACCCCAATTTGCAAAACAATTTTATGTTATTGAGGAACATTATGTTATATTTCATGTTAAAATTTGTAATTAATGACCAAGTGGGGTTAAGGATAATTTAATGTATTGCATAATGTTTTATTAATAAATAAATATAAGCTGAGACAACAGCTTAGGGAAGCTGTTAAATGAGTTTTTACTGATCACTTGGTGGAGGAGACTAGGTTGAGAGTATATTGACAAGTGGCATCATCCTCAAACTACTTCTAACTGTTGCAGGTGGAAACTTTCCTATATTTGTGGTCATGAATCCCCAAGAAAGTGAAACAAGAGCATGTGTCTCATTAAGTAAAAACTGACCCAGAATACCTAGGCATTGATATAAAACTTCCCATTGAAGACAATTGAGGCTGCTTATTCTGGATTGGTGATCATTCTGAATGAATGAAATGCACATGTGAAATTCGATGGAGGGGACTAGCTTTAGTGAGTTTGAGGGGATAAGTGCTGAATATTGAACTTATGCAACTATTCTAGGTTGAAGTTCTTACTGCTATAAGCAGGAATGAATTACTAGTGAATACTCAGTAGAGTTGCAAAGGATCTCAAGACTACATCTCTCACCCAGTACTCTACCAGAAGGACTAGGAGTTAGGCTCAAGGGTCCTGAGAAATTGCAGACTAGCTTTTCTCCAGGAGTTGGTTGGGAGGAACAGCCTCCTTAAGCTGTTGTCACCTCATCTATTTGACATGTTCTAATTGTTTTAGGTTCAGTTATTATTTTATTTACAGTTTTAGAAAAGTTTAAGAGTTTATCAAGATTAGTATATTGTTATTTCATTGTTGTTAATGATAAAGAAAGAACATTTGTTTATACTGTGAAAGTTAGTAATTAGTATATTATGATTAAACAGTAGAGATATTGCTAAGTTAGATGATAGATAGGAAAATTACCAAACTGTATTTTTCCACGCCTTTTACAAGGCAGTAATCTAGTACAACAGGTATGCTTAATTTAGATAAGTAGATTTCAATAACTTTGAAGGAAGATGTAAATAATTACTTCTACAGGTTTTTATGTAATTTAATTACATAAGTGTAGCTGTACTCGCTGTTTACTGTAAGTATCTAAAATATCTAATTACACGTAAGAATAAATTTAAATAATAAGCTCCCATATGTATATTATTTACAAAATTAAAAACTAGTAAAAACACATAATATAAATTCCATAAATAAATTTAAATAAATAAGTATAAGAACAGTAAAATATTTACTTAGGGTTTAACCTAGAACATAATATTTTAGGTTAGTTAACTACCTAGTTAGTCATACATTTAAACTAGGTTTACTGTAAACAAAAGGTATTAACGTTGAAAACCTCTAGAAACATCTAAGGTTTGCAAGAGATAAGTATCATCACTCTAGGTTAAAAATTACATTTTATTTTATAATACTAAAACCTAGCAGAGCTTTTCCATATTTGACTATTGTAATAATAAATTTTACAGCTAACAAATTAATTATAGAACTAGAGATTATTCAAATATAATCTTTAACAAGGAACATAATATCTTATTAATCTAGTAACGATGTACAAAGTAAATAGCAATAAATATTTACCATAAACCATTTACACCTAAATTTGATCATAACTAAAATAATGTTGTAAACAACACTAAGCTGAAACGAAACTGAATAAGTATAGTGGCCTGTGGCCTTTTATATTATCCGTCGAGGCTTAAAGCCCGACCAAAAATGACTTCTTTAAGTCTAAACAGAATTCATAAAAACCAAAATATTACAACTATAATTTACAGCAGTGAAAAAAACCTTCAACTATTTTGAGAAATGTTAACATTATGGCCTTTTCTTTTCTGTAAAAACCAAATTACATATTCAAGAAACCACCCAGTGGTGGGACAATATAGTCACGGCTTAGAGCCAATTATCAAAATTTATTATCATCTATATCATTCCAGGCCGAGAAGGCTCAAATAAAAACCATGAAGTCGCAACTGTAACAACCTTAACATTTCCTTACAACAGCTTCTAGGGCTTTAAAAAATTATAAAACAAAAGAACAATAGCATAACTATTAATTATGGCCGAGCCATCAACCATCACGGCAGTGATTCTATTTGTCTTTCCATCGTACTTATGTGCAAGAAAAACCCTCAGATGTCACCGGGGCTTACCAGGAGAACGTGTTGCTTAAGACATAGAGTAGTTTTTCATCCAACTTTAAATCCAAGTCTAGGGAAACCTACACATAATAGCACTTTTAGTCATTTTCTTAAAACCGTAATGAAAACCCTGTAAATTACTAAACTGAAGAATTTTAGGCATTTTACCTGGTAAGCTGAGTAGTGGTGAAATCATGGAAGGCACCCAAGCCAGATCTATGGCACCTTGAAGAAGGTAAACACTGGAAATGTGTTTGCGTGGAGTGCAGCAAGACCCTAAGCCATGAAATGGAGGGGATAGAAACCATGATGAGGAAGAAAACAAGTAAGATGCAGATGCAACTCTTCACCTTAGAAATTTTGTCCACCTTGCATAGTTAACAAACCCCCATAGTCAACCAAGATGATGACAAAACCAGTTCAGTGCTCAGATGCCTCTTCGACAGTCAACAGGCCTCTAAACGACAGCATATTTTCAACCCTACACAAGCTCGTAGAGGTATGGATGATGGGTGCTTATCTCCGTGGAGGTTTAAGCAGAAACCATGGTAGCCACGAGCTCTGATCTCGACCACTCCTCAATAAAAGAAAACCTTTACAACAATAAGATAGGGTTTGGACATCTTTTATGAAAGTCAACAAAACCTAGTGGCTTAATCACCTACCCCGTGTCCCTAATGATTTTACAATCGTGGGTTTGAAACCATACTTGATTTCCAATATGCAATAAATCATTGTGAAGCAAGTCAGAAACCATATCAATGATATGTTTTCATTTGTCAATAATGTTATTATTCTTGGTTGTGTTGATTTCCTAGTTTTAAAACCATAGGATAAATAAAATGGTTTTTCTTTTATTTGTTATTATCCACTAGACAAGTTAGGATAATCACTTTCTAACTATGTTTGTAGAATATAAATAAAGCACTATACTTATAATAGTAAAACATTATTGAAAGAGGTAATCTACTCATCCCTTGAAGTATTTCACATAGATCTTGGAGATTGAGATTAATTTGTATAACTATAGTACAAGCAATTACAATATATTCTCTAATACATACAATGGTAACAATACATTAAGAAATTTACAATTTTTAACAATTGTAATTGGAAGTGTAATTAAGCTAGGTGGATATACTAGGGAATGAGGTGAGAAGAAACGGTTTAAAAAGTTACTAAAGTAGAGTTTTTAAAGTTTAAGAAAGAACTCAATTGAATAGGAATAATACCTTGGACTAATCTTTGCACAACAAGGTGTAGTTGGAAATACAAGTATGTGCAACCTATCTACTATTTTATAAGAGTCTCATTTGTAAAACTAATGTCTAATTGTTGACAAATGCAGTTTTAGAGTCAAAGTAGATAATCTATCTATTAAGAAAACACCTAATTATAGAAACCCTGGGGTAAGGGTCATTATGTAATATCTTTAATAAGTATAATGATATTATTGAAAAGAGGAGCTCATTGAAAACAAAGCTTTATAAAAAAGAAAACCAAGTAATAGTTCAACAACATAGAGTATTGTTATGCTTACAAAAGAATTCAAGTGAATATGAATAGAACCAAAACTCCAATTGCTATACGACAAATATGTAATTATAGGCTTATGGATGTGTAACATATATGTTCTTCATAAAAACATCAGATCATGAATTCTTATGAGTAGAAGTAGGAGTATTATTTAGAAGTGTTCTTAATCATTTCATTTTGAAAAATCTAGGCAAATAGTTTGAAAACTACATGAGGAATTAATTGGTTCCATTTTAGTGGTAAACTGAATGTGCATATAGCCCATCCTTCCATAGTTTTGTTTTACCATCGTTATGCAGTTTGATGACTTAGCAATGTCAACATTACCTCTCACAGGGTCAAGCTGTAAACAAACATTTTAAATTACTATCATTTTATCTTCTTTTAGTGGAGTATCTTTCTTGATCTGGATATTTTACTGGAACAAACTGCTTACCTGTTAGAAATTGTAAAAGAATCATCATTTCCACTGCGTTAGCTGTAAGCTAAGTAAGCCCCGATCACACCTAAGATTATTTCCTACTTGACAAAAGAAGACAATAAGACACTTAGCATTAGTTTAAGATGCAGATTTCTTTTCTCAATTTCTGAAAACAGAAACCACTATGTTTAACATTACTAACATAGTATTTTAAGATAAGCCAATAATTTATATAGAACCAAAGAAAATAAATGCTCTTTGTTATTTTTTAAATTGTTTAAATAATTGCTAATAGTTAATGGATCATTGGAAATGACACCTCGACATTTTATGTTACATGAAAAATTTTAAATTTTTACGAATTTTTGAGTTATTAAACCTATCCTCTCTTGGCCTATAAAAGTAGGCTCATTTCCATGGTTGAGAAGGAGGAAATTTATGTTGTTGAATTGACATTCTGGCCTAGATCAGTTGGGTGAGCATAGAGGGAGCAAGTAGGATTTTTTGGGGACAAGATATCGGAATTGTGAAGGATCATATCAACACTAAGGCAAAGGTTGTAAACTTCTTCTTCATCTTAATGCAAAATTTGTTCCTTTCCCATAAAGTATATTGTGTCATTATCATGTATTTTATTGTTGGATTCCTTAGTCACTAACATAGAATAGTGGATCATATTCTGGTACTCTTTGATCTTGTTTTCTAGTTTTCATCTGATATTGCAGGTACATCCATGAAGAGAGATCATTGTAGGAAGCAGCTACACTATTCCATCAAAGACACGCATTCCATATTTCCACCCATTCTAGGGAAATTATTCCAATTCTGTAGTGAATCATTTGTTCTAGATCCGAACCATTTATACTAGAGGAATAGCTCCTGTCCATAGGAGGTGCATTTTTCCTAGCTACACACATAACATAGGATCTTCATGAAGGGTAGGAGTCTCATACTCCTCATGTGGAATCAACAGAAAAAAACCCTTCACCCAAACTTCACTAGGATGAAGACTGAAAGAATTAGCAGTGTAGGATGAAATGTGATTAACCAACTCATCCTCTAAGTCAAGAAATGTGAAACTTCTCCCCAAGGTCGGTTCCATGGGTGTAGGATCATGTGCCTCTTCCAAATGTGTGAAAATTGCACTAAGAGACAACTCATGTTCTTCTTCATCCATGAAAAGTGTTTGGCATTCAACTAGCTCATCATTCAACTCTTCAAACACCTGCAAATCAGTTTGAATCTCATGGTCCACCATACCATGAGGAATCTTCATTCTATCATCCATACAAAAATCAGAAACATAGGTAGGAGACCATGAACTTTGAAACTCCTCAAGAATTTGCTCATTTTGGACCCTATATTCTTTAAGTACTTCTTAAGAATCCTTCAGATAATATTGGGTGGAATTCAATTCATGTTTGAGCTTGCAAATTTCCTCATTATCTCTTATGGAGGCTTCATGTAATATTTCAACAATATCAATCAAATGATTTCTATTAGAAATAAAACACATGAGATTACCTTTAGTTGTTGACGTTTCCTTCTGGATCTTCTCTATGACTCCATTGGAAGTTTGTGCATCCATGGAATCATCTCTCCAAGACAATTGGGACAAAAGTGTGCTAGTAACTTGGAGAATTTCTAGGGCCTCTTGAATATTCTTCTCATTCATCTTGAGTGACCCTTTAAAATGGGAAAGCTCATGAAAAGAGGCCTTCTCTTCCTCCAACATAGGATAAGCCTCATTAAGCGCATGTGGTGATGGTGAGATTGAGCCTAGGACCTCTTCCTCTACTGCAAAATATTCATCTTCTTCAAACTCATGGGAAATTCTACTTGCAGTAGTCTCATCAAGTGGAATCTCTATGTCACCAACATAGAGGAATGGATATTCAGCAGTAGATGTCTCTCCTTGGCACCCATCAATAGGTGCCTCTCCATTATAGCATCCATTAGTAGATGCTATTTGATCCATGTTCTCAGTGAGAGATGCCTCTAGGTGATTCTCTGTAGAACAAGTGATGGCTTCATTATGCTGATAACCATCATCAGTAAGGATTGTGATCTTATCCTTCCCAACACTGGTGGTGGTATCCTCATTTTGCTCTTCCAAACATATATTATTTTCTCTCCAAGGTCTCTTGCAAGAAGAGCATAGACCTTTCTTCACTAACTCCACATCTTCATTCTTGGGATTATACCCAAACAAACAATTCACAAAAAATTCAAAAGGAAATTATGAGGATGACTTCATCATAACACTATATTCTTGATACTTTTGGGGCAAGGTCGTCTATGTTTCCCTCCACCATGCTATTTCCTTCAAAGGATCTTTCCTTGGTGGTGTGGTCCTTATGTCTGCATATTCATTGTACAAGTGGTCACAAGAGTAACCATCATCATCTCTGAATGTGAATTGGGTAGAGATACTGTAAGAGGGTTCCTCATCCACATAATTTCCATCATACAACTCAAAATCATTTTTATCTATGGAATAGAAAGAATACTCCTCCTCATACTACTCATAATATGAATCTGAATAAGACACGGCTCTTACATCTGGCAAGACTTATGAAAAATAATTGTTTTCCAATCTTCTTTAACTCGATGAGTTTCAAATATGATTTAATGTGACTGAGATTTGGGCTTGACTGTGATAATTTGACAAAAATTCCAGCCGATACACTAAAATATTAACACTAAGTATAATTATTTCCATAGAGAATGCAAAGGATGTCTGATATTAAATAAATTTTTGAACTGTTACAATAGCCAAGGTTGAAAATATTGCACTGTAAGGTGATGTTCAATATGAATTCCCATGAACTCCTATAGTTTTCAACAATGAATAGCTATCCAACACGGGAAGGAGAGTCTTCCCAACATGTTTTATGTCCAACATATGATACCCACAACTTTGTGAGAAATATTCAGACTCCTCTTCTTTCTACTGTAGCAACACCCCCTTTAGCTTGGTATACACAAGTAGTGATAGTAGTAAGATAGCCACGTCCCCATAAAACTCATGTATAGTGCTAAAATTAGTCATGACACACTAGTATTTATGAACAACAATAAGTGTGGAAAGGTTTGCGAACTTAGTTGTAGTAGTAAAGATGAGAACTTGGCCAACGAGTTTGTACAATAGTGAGAAAAATGGAGTTTCAATATAAATACGTCTTGTGTTCTCTCCTTTGAACTTTGATGCATCCTCTCCAATAGCATCTAGTAGTGGTTGGACGAACTCTTGTAGGTGACCACTGTAGGTGTTGGCCAATGTAGTCTTAAAGAGACTGGAACTTCCATTCTTAAAATAGAAAGATGATGTATATTAGATATACCAAGTGGTTTATCCCAAAGGAAAACAAACTGCTGAAGATAATTGCAGAGCTCAACGAGAATTCCTGTAGATGTTTGAATATGCAATGTAACTTATTTCCATTTCATGAGAAAGGAATATTCTCAGCATATTTCAGTGGCATTGTTAGCCATATGTATCCTCAAGTGGTAGACAATGCAATGCTCAACATCCATGATTATTAATAGTCAGGATAAGACTGATGAAATAAGAGTGTTTACTTGGAAATGAAGGGACCAAAAAATGATATATCTATTATTGAAGATGATAGAGACCCCCTTGAGAAGATTTATCTAAAAATAAAACTCTTCAATTGTAGTATGCAACAGAAGTCATCTCCAATGGTGGCTCACGATTTGGACTATACTGATACTTCTTCTCTTAATAATGCATGTGACCTTTCCAAGTGAGGAATCTGCCCTACTCCAAGTCTCACGACTCTGCATAAATGAGAGGTATTGGGCCCTTGCTTCCACTCTCACACAACCTTGTCAAATGGATATGCTGCCTACCAGGATGGTCCCACGACCCTTTCACTGAACTCACGATTGTGCAAGAAAAAAAAACGATTCTTCTCTCATAACTTGTGGTCTACAACACAAGAGGGATCGACCCTCTATGATATTCACAAAAATGGTGGCCTTCCATAACTGCTCCATAACTGCTCCCACACCCGGGTGACCTCTCCTTTCTCCACTGATGCAGCCCTTCACAAGAGAAAGAAATGGCCCTTTCTCAAGCTATCAGCTCCATGACCTCTCTCATTGCACATGGCCCCTTCATGATTACCACGATGCTCCCCGGCTCACAAATAAGAGGAATACCACGATAACTATGATTTACAGTAGTGTAAAAATATTTTAATGGCTGGAGTAAATGATGCACACAACTTTCCAATAGTGATTACAGGAACGATTTGTGTAGGGAGCAATATGTCTTCCCTCTAATCTACAGTCCAATAGAACAATGAAATGCGGCCTCTGCTATCAACCTGCTACCTTTGTTGTCGACTTGTTCCAAACTGAAGAATAGTTTAGTCGCAACTCCCACAATCCAATTTAATTTGACCCTTAGATAAAATCGGTCCTATGGATAAATACGACCTCACTCTATAAAATTCAACCCCCACAATGAAATCACCAAGGACTTTCCAAACCTTAATTTAAAATTAAATGTAGACATGAAATGGAAACCCTCAATATATTCCCACTCAGGCTGGTAGGAAAACCAGCTCTGATACCATAGTAATATCCCTGTATCTGAGATGGTCACTTAATATATGAATTTATCAAATAGTAATAAATTTTACATTGATTTATAACTTTCACAAGCAATATGTATTCTCATAAACATTTCATCAAACACTTTAGAGACATTCCAGAACACATCACAATGGAGAGATAATGTTGGCACCTTTATTATGACTTACAAAGAGTAAACAATACAATAAATATAGCTGTGATAACATCTACCAAGATACATTCAACAAGAACCTAGAAGTGATGCCAACTTGAATTATGAAGCTCTAATGAAGATCCTAAATGAATCCTCCCCCTTGTCTAGCTATGGTGGATCTGTCACACCATCGAAACTAGACCAGAATGAATGGATGGATTTTTCCAACCCCAATCAAAAAATCTAGGCTGACCCCTAGATGGTCTCAAGAACAAATATCCAATTATTCAAGCATGTCTTTTCCATTTTCCTCTTCCTCCTTTTATCCTTGAAAAGTATTCAATACCATGGATAAATACCATGGGCCAATGAAAACCATGTTCTATTATCTCGTTTTTCCCATACCATAGAAAAATACTATAGAACACCAGAAACCATGCACTAGGTAATTATTGCTTTCCCTTAGCTAATAATTATAATTTTTTGAGCTTTACTAATATTACTAGCTAATTTCCCCAATTAAATTATTTTCTCCTTATTTTTCACCATTAATAATTTTTCTAAATTCTTCCTAGGTGACCTTGGTCTATTTTCCTTAGGCCAAAATTGGATATATGACACAAGCAAAGGCCAAACGAATCATATATGACTCGGTGAAGGATAATGTCATATCGGTGATCACTCCACTGAAGACTACTAAGTATTGTTTTGATACACTCACGAATACGTATGAAAAAAAAGGCTCCAAGTCAAAAGAGAATAAACATTATTTTATTTGTATGTGTTGGAGAACGCTTTTCTATAATTCATTGCCATAATTTTACTTTCAACCTTCCTTGCCATCATGAAATCCTTCTCTAGGGATGATGGTTCAAAGAGATGCACCTCATGTTCAATGTTATCTTTCAAGGTTCCAATTAAGAGATATAACAAATTATCTTCTGAAATATTCTTCACTATGAGACTTCGCTGCTGAAATTGCTTGTTTTGCTTTGTACCTGGACATTTTTGCTTTAGAGTTACCAACTAACAAAATAAGTTTTTTCTATTTATATCCCCATAATGCACAATCAATTCTTCTGACCAAGAGATAATAGAGTCATTTTTGTTAAATAAATATAACTGCGGAAGATATTCTATTTTGTATTATTATTATTATTACCCTTTCCATAGATGTTGTTCCTCTGATTAGGGATGTTGTTGATGTATTTTATCATGTAAATTATTGATGTAAAACATCTGATGTAAGTTGGGTGAGTAGTACCCACAAAATTATTATTGAAATGTATTTTTGAGTCTTCCAATGAAAATTGGCCCTAGAAGCAAGGAGAAGTAGGGCCTGTTGGGTTATTAGGACTCTCGGTTGATTAATATAAATATAAGATGTGCATCCCTCATTTGGACAA
Source organism: Pseudotsuga menziesii (assembly GCA_001517045.1). NCBI lineage: Eukaryota > Viridiplantae > Streptophyta > Pinopsida > Pinales > Pinaceae > Pseudotsuga > Pseudotsuga menziesii. The sequence goes on from LPNX010252603.1 coordinate 143,919, forward strand.
GCAGAGCACTCAAGTAATTTCACTAGAGAGAGAGGAGCATTCCATTCGAAGCAGAGGAAGCAATCTAGTCTTATTCATTGGGTCTTATGCTGTACTTGGTTGAAGTCTATATAGAGGAACTTTTAATGGGTTTTCTTCCCCATGAGGGTTTCACAGGATCAATATTTGTGTTCTATTTTTGTAATGTTGTTCTTTTAATTCTTTCAGAGATCCTTTTGTTTTGGTATAACAAATTTTAAAATATTAAGACATTATCAGAGCTAAACTGAATGAAGACATTGTGCAGTAGTTTTCTTGTAATTCAACAAGATAGGGCTCAGTATTACAGACAACTCCTTCCACAAGTCAATCGAAAAAGAAGAACCATTCAACTCGCCCTAGGAGGGCACATATTTCTATCGAAACAATTTTCAATTATGTGGATTCTCATTTTATGACCTGCCACTACTATCTGGAGAAACTAGGGAACCAAATTTCTCAAGGTTCCATCTACAGATTACAAAAACGCAAGATACAGTTTGAAAAATCCTATGCAAGTTTCCTTTTTAAATTAAAATTTTACCTATGATGAATTGGTTATTGTCTAAGATATAGTCTAGATCACCTTGGGGAGGTGCATATTTTCCTCCAATTATCTCTATAAGTGATCCCATTTCAAAAATTAGATTTTCCTTGTCAAACCCTAAATCATCCTGAAGTAGATTCTAGAAGCAGTCTTCAAATTAGTAAGTTCTATCCCATATAGTTCCATTTGAAGTTCTCATTCATTAAATATTAAAAAAACACCAAGCTTGATAAAAATATTGAGTGAGAAGAGAACTTCAGAGCATGGAAATAAAGGATCATGCACATCCTTGAAGAACATTACCTAGAAGGCTATACCCAAGACGAGGTCAAGGAACTAGAGGGAGAGGAGGAAAATGCCAAGCACAACAAGGATATGACAAAAGTCAAGAGTATCATAGCTAATTCTATCAAGGATCATTTGATCCCCTAGGTGCCTTCAAAGAATACTCCAAAGGGAATGTTTGATTCTCTAACTAGGATGTTTGAAGGAAAGAACATCAACAAAAGAATGACCTTGAGAAACCAACTCAAGGGTATGAAGGTACAAAAGACAGAAACTATGCAATATTACTTTTCAAGAGTATGTCATATCAAAGAATAGTTAGAAGCCATTGGTGACATGATGGAAGAAGAAGAATTTAATATGACCACCCTGAATGGTCTCCTGAGAGAATGTGATTCCTTTGTTAGAGGAATATATGCTAGAATAAAGTTAACAAAGTTCAACAAACTATGGGAAGAATGTGTACAAGAAGAAGTAAGGATAGGAAATAGAGAAGAGAAGCTAAATGATAATGAATATCAAGCTCTAGCTATTCACACCAAGAATGGAAGAACCAAGAGAAATAATTAAGGATCACATCCCAGAAGACCACCAGAATTCAAAAGGACAAAGAGACCTAGAAAGGGTTACGCATCCTTTGAATGCTATTCATGTCAAAATATTGGACACATTGCTAGAAATTTTCCTCTTAGGAAAGTTCAGTTCAAGAAGAAGAACTGAAAGTACCATGCCCATGCAGCTGAAGAAAATGAATCACATAAGGAGAGGGCCAAATAAAATGAATACTCTAGTGAAGAGTATGTCCTAATTTCATCTCTCACTAGATCAATCTCTCATGGAAGTAACACTTGGATTATAGAAAGTGGTGCTTCCAAATATATGACATGTCATAAGGATTCACTCTCTTGTCTTACCCAAAAATACTATTCACACAAGGTACAACCTGGAGATGATTATCTATGCCCCATCAAAGGAATGGGGGAATCCTCTTAGAAATTAAAATCCGTAAAGTTCATGAAGAAGAAAGAAGTATTATATGTTCTAGGTTTGAAGAAGAATATTCTTTCTATCTTAGCTCTAGATAAGAAAGGTTTTAGAGTTTCCTTTGTAGATGGTGAAATTATTATGTGGCCAAAAGGAAATACAATCGATGATGATACTGTAATTGGTGTTGAAGAAGGAGGTCTCTACAAATTGAAAGGACACACATATTCATCCCTTACAACTAGTAACATTAACCCATGTGAACTTTTGCATAGAATACTTGCTCATGTGAACTACAAAGCATTGCCAATTGTGAGCAAGGTAGTGGCATGTCTACCAGAGATCCAGATCAATCATGAAGGAGTATGTAAAGGATGTGATCAAGGAAAGAACACATCAAGAACCCATTCCCAAATAGTAACATCAAAGAAAAAGGGATATTGGATATGTACACTCAGATGTGTGTGGACTGATGTACGCCACTTTCTTAAGCAGGTATGTGTACTATGTCGAGTCTTTTATTGATGACTACTATTGTAAGACTTGGATATATTTCTTGAAAAGAAAATATCAAAAGAAGATATATCTGAAAAGAAGATCAAGGCTTTAAAATCAGATAATGGAGGAGAATTCACTTCAAATGAATTCAAGGAATTTTGTAAGGAAGTTGGGATTAAGAGGGAGCTTACCACACCATATAATCCCCAACAAAATGGAGTGGCAGAAATAAAGAATATATCCATCATGGAAGTAGTTAGGGAAATGATCCATGATCAATATCTACCTATGCATTTATGGGTCGAAGCAGCAAGAACCATAGTATATTTACAGAATAGAATATCTCATAGTGCTCCTACAAACAAAACCCGAGAATAAATGTTCACTGGTGAAAAGATCGAAGTAAGCCACCTAAAGATATTCAATTGTCCTGTGTATTTACATGTTCCAAAGGAGAAAATATCAAAATTGGACTCTTTATGAAAAAAGGGAATATTTGTTGGATACAATGAACAATCAAAATCTTATATAATCTACATTCTAGGTTTTCGTCAAATCAAGATCACTAGAGATGTTATATTTGATGAAGATACAAACTTCACCAAATCCCGAAAGATATATGCATATGAATATCATGAAGAAGAGGAGGAGGCTCCTCGAACCAAAGAAGCTACCAGGACACCAGTTAGAGAAATTGAAGAAGATCATGACCTAGAAGAACCCCAAGGACACATGAAAACACCCCAGGAGATGACCTCAAAAAAAAATACCAACTTGGGCTCGTGATATAATTAGAGAAGCAGAAAGATATGGTGCACCAAAACGAAGCAAGAGACAAAGAATCTACTCAAACTATGTGGCATTAATGGGCAAGCTTGTTGATGAAGAACACACATGTTTTGAAGAATATTCAAAGAAGAAGGAATGGATGAATTCCATGATCAAAGAATACCAATCTATAATAATGAATGATGTTTGGGATGTGGTGCCAAGACCAAAGGACAAGTCAATAGTTTCTTCAAAATGGACTTTCAAGACAAAGTAGTCAACAGATGGCAGTATTAAAAAGTTTAAAGCAATATTTGTCACATGAGGATTTACACTAAAAGAAGGAATTTATTATGCAGAAACCTTTGCAATAGTAGAAATATATACTTGTATCAGCACTATTTTTTCCTTGGAATCCAATATGAAATTTAAACTACATCGAATGGATGTAAAAACAACCTTCCTAAATGGTGTCAGAAAAGAAGAAGTATATATTGAACAAACACTAGTATTTGAGACTCACGATAAGGGGGCACATGTATGCATATTAAATAAATCTCTACATGGTTTAAAAGAAGCACCCAGAGCATGGTATGAAAGAATTGATCAATTCCTGATGAACTTGGGCTTTACAAAAAGTAAAGTTGATTCCAACCTTTACTATAAGGTTGAAAATGATGGGATTATGATATTACTATTGTATGTAGATAATTTATTTTTGATAGGAAAGGAGAACCTCACCAAAAAATGTAAGAAGAAACTTGCAAAAAAAATTGAGATGAAAGACCTTGGCACAATGCATTATTTCCTAGGTCTTGAAGTATGGCAGTTTCCATATGAGTTTTTCCTAAACCGAGGAAAATATACAGTCAAGATCCTAAAGAAATTTAGGATTATGAATTGCAAGGAAATGAACACTTTGATGATGAAAAACCTGAATCTCATGAATGATTATTCTTCATAAAGAGTAGATGTCACAATTTACAGACAAATTATTGGCTCACTGATGTATTTGACAAATACAAGACCATATATATGTTTTTCTATGAATACCTTGAATCAGTATATGGTGGAGCCCCGACATGTTCATCTTGTTTTAGAAAAACATGTGATGAGGTACCTAAAAGGTACATTGGATTGTGGCCTCAGATATGCAACCGACAATGAGTTCATATAGTATGGATATACTGATTCATATTGGGCAGGAAGTACTGGAGACAGAAAGAGAACCTCAGCATGTTGTTTTAGTTTGGGATTGCATGTGATCTCATAGCTTTAGTAGAAAGCAAACCAGTGTTTCCCTCAGTACAACCAATGTTGAGTACACTGCAGGATGTTCAACCTCTAGCGAAGAAATATGACTTCACAAAGTATTGGAAGGATTGTTTGATGCCAAGATAGATGCAATTGATATTTATTGTGACCATCATAGTTACATCAAGCTAATAGAGAAACTCAATGTTTTATGATAAGTCAAAGCATATAGAGATAAAGTATCACTACATCCAGGATATGGTGTAGAGAAGAGCTGTGAATCTCCAATATGTTCCTCAAATTATTATTTGATGATTAAGCCTCTGTCTCATGTAAAGTTTGAGCACTTTTGGTACAAGCTTGGTGTTGTTCAAAAGGACCTCCCTAGAAAGAGGAAGTGATGATAAGATTATTATTGAGAGTGAGATGGTAATGATATGCCAATATAGAGATTAGTATGCTTATAGATATTGATGTGGTCCTACATTCATTTGCGGACGACAATATCCTAGTTGAGGATTGTCATGTAGACAAGAACAATCTCTTATTGAGAGTGGTCCTACAACTTTCCAGATGAGGATGGTCCCGTGGAAAACAATACTCTCATATGGAGAGTGGTCTTGCATTCATTTGCAGATGAGATACAACATTCATTTGCAGACGAAATTATCCTAGTTGAGGATGGTCCTGTAGACAAGAACAATCTCATGTTGAGAGTGGTCCTATCCCTTTCTAGTTGAGGATGGTTATGCAGACGATAGTAATCTCATATGGAGAATGATCCTCCATTCATTTGCAGACAATATCCTGCATTCATTTGCGGAGTACAATATCCTATTTGAGGATGGTGCTATGGACAAGAACACTCTCTTGTTGAGAGTGGTACTAGCACTTTCCAGATGAGTATGGTCCTGTAGAATATAGTAATATCATATGGAGAGTGGTCTTATATTCACTTGTGGATGGGTTTCTACATTTAGTTGCAGCATTTGTTTATGCTGTGGGTGATTTATCTCAGTATTTGTATATTGATGATAGTAAAGATGGTGCTCAATATGATTCCAGAGATGATGATGCTCAAGAAGATACTAGAGATGATGATGCTCAAGATAATTCCAGAGATTATGATGGTCAATATTATGCCAAATATGATGATTCTCAAGATGATTCCAGAGATGTCTATGATGATGATGTTCCATGAATGATTATGATGTTGATGTGATTTTGAAAACTTCCTATCATATATAGATTCACCAGTCAGTTGTACTAGTGTATTGTTGTCGAATACTTTCCTTATTAAGAGGGAGTGTTAAAGAAATGTAACTGTGGAAGGTATTCTATTTTTTATTATTACTATTATCACCTGTTCTGTAGATGTTGTTCCTCCTATTAGGGATGATATTGATGTATTTCATCATGTAAAGTCTTGAGGTAAAACCTACACTGTAAGTTAGGTCAGTAGTACCCATAAAAGTATCATTGAAATGTATTTTTAACTCTTCCAAGGCAAGTCAACCCTGGAAGCAAGGATAAGTCAGACCTCTTGGGTTATTAGGTCTCTCAGCTGATTAGTATAACTAGGAGAGGTGCCTCCCTCATTTGGACAAGCATATCACTCAAGCAGTTGCGCTAGAGAGAGATGGAGCAATCCATCTGGAGGAGAGGAAGCAGTCTAGTATTATTCTTTGCATCTTACATTATACTTCGTTGAAGTCTATATAGAGGAAGTTTTTTTTTTGTTTTCTTCCCCACAAGGGTTTCTTGGGATAAATATTTGTGTTCTCTTTTTATTATGTTGTGCTTGTTATTCTTTCTGAGTGTAATGTCCCTAAAATCCGCAAATAAAAAAAATTGTAGGGCTAATAATACTGCTAAGATCTAAGGGACATCTATATTGAACTTCAAAATTGTAAAACCTATATAGGAATTATACCTATGTTCATATTTTGCTTCTATTCTTGTATGGTTTTATGTTTTACGATGATGTTCAGTGTCGTTATTTTATATACTAATTTATTTGTATATATATATATATTTAATCTAGTTTACTCATGCTCTGATATTGTTTTATTCATGTTTGAACACATGTTATGTTACTTAGTTTCTTATTTACTAAATGACGAGGCTAACTTACCTCTATATGTAAAGGGGAGAAATGGCTAGATTTTCCATAACGACTCACTTTGAAAGGTAAGGAACTCCTACGAAAATTGGGCTTACTTGGTTCTCATGAACTAATACAGAATGTATCTATTTTTACTACATGTGTTCTGTTACTAAGCCTATGCTACATATAAGTGAAAAAAAGGGAAAATACCTAGAACCTAAATCTTTCTAACCCTAAACACTAAGGGGTTGGCATGGAATTAAAACATAATAAAAATTGCATGAAGCAAAACAATATAAGAGGGGTTTAAATTTAAGTTCTTGTAGATGATAGTTGTATTAGTAAATGCGCCCATGTGAAGGCTATGTGAATCCTCCATGCTGGCACAAGCGGATAAACCCATGTTAGGGTTTTCACAGTCATTCTTCACATTCATTTCATTGTGTGATGAAATGTTGGTCGTCTAGGCAGACCCGGGTTTACTATAATGAACCAACAACACCCCTATCTCACTGGCCCTTTTGGCGACAGACCGCGGAGTGGCCTGAAGTCTCACCCGAAGTGATCCTAATGGGTTGGTCAAGGAATCAAGTGTCTCACCCAGGTTCTGTATGGAATCCTGTATGCGTCTCGCAACTCTTCTTAGCTCGCGAGACCACTCTTTCCTCTCTGTGACGCAATGCACAGTTTTCTCTTGCTCGCAATGACTCCAACCTTTATCGCATCACCGTGCCCTAGGCAACACCTAACTCTCTCCTACACTCACTCCTCAACCCACGGTATCGCGCACCGCAGCTCCTCTGCTGGTGCGATATCTCCTCCCTGCGATATCCTACCGCTGCGACTCAGAGTACTTATCTTACTGGTGTTAACTTACCAGACACAATACGCAAAGCTGTTTTATACTGCGACTCTTAACTGTCTCAAGTGAAACTTAGGCAAACTCTTATACAGAATACTTAAAGAATTCAACTTGCATTTATCCTTGTAATATGCCGTGAACTGAATAACATACACATACATCTACTATAAGCAAAGTTCATGTAATGAATGACAGATATAACAAGTAAATACAATCACATGAATCAAACACATAACACTCTGATTTTACGCGGTTCACTTCCGGGGTGGAAGTTACGTCCACAGAACTGTGTTTCTATATTATAACTTGAGAGAGAGGTACATAGTTCTGCTGCACCACATATGCAGCTAGATATCTTCTGGGTAACTCCGCACACAGCCTAGAGCCCTTCTCTCTTAGATCTCTTCTATATCTCTATATTTACTTCTTACAATATACTCTCACTCTCTCTCTCTCTTTGTCTATCAATCCCTGCGGATTGTTACAATACAAAATAACAGTAAGCTAATAGACTACTAATAATCTAACTAGCTGGATGGCCTAAAATGCCCAAAATGCCAACCTTTTACAATACAAAATACATCCCTTTATAGGCGGCCCGAAGGTCTCGCCATTACAACACTGTGCGCCTGTCCCAACAGTAACCCAAACCCTAACTAGTGACAGTCGGCATATCTGTACTTGGGGTAGCCACTTTCCATCACACCACTACTCTCTGCAGTCTTCCATGCTTCTCGGCGCTGACCATGGGTACTATGCACCGCTTCCCTTCTTCTGTCCTTCATATTCAATACCTCGGCCTTATTGCTCCTTTTCATTTATGAGGGTATCTAAGCCCTCCTATCTTCGCCGCTGCCTTCAATGCAGTGGTTGAGCTCTCTCTTCTCGGCCTCTCAGGTACTGTCGTCTTCCTTGACTTCTCTGTTTCAACAGTCACGGTTTTCGACTCTACTCTGCAGCTAGAAACATGCTACGGCGTCGTAGCTTCACCTTATCTCTTCGTCTTCGCCAAACTGTCTATCCACCAAAATGGAAGCTTTTCCTATAGCTGCGGGACTCTGCTTCAATAGTCCCCTAACACTTACTTGTGGCTCATCCCCGAGCCACTACCAACAGGCTTCTCCTGCTGTAGCTTCTCCTTGGCTTCCTGCGAAGTGCGCTGAATCTTGTCCCGAAGTCCTACGACTTTGTTCTCCATAGCTGCGACACGCTCTTGTGCCGAGTCAAGCATAGCTTGACTAATACCTGAGTCTTCTGCTGCATCAATTTCATTTCTGGTGGCAGTGAACTCCCCAACTTTCTGCTCAACTGCATCGACTAGCTCTGTGATTTGTTCCTGATATGGTTGAAGCAGGTCATTGATGTGTATCTCCTTTGCTCTCAACCGCTGCACTTCCTGCTGCAAATGGTTCATATCCGTCATCTTTCTCATCTTCTGAAGAGCTGCTAAGCTCTTGATTTATTCCTTCATTGCTGCTGTGGTATTCTCTATCTGCTTAATACTTTGCTGGATTTCTACTTTCTCGAGAGGCTCATCTAACTCCGACCATGTGTTCGTCGCATCAGCTAGCACCGACAGTGCATCGTCTATGTGAGATTGCATCTACATGGAGGTGAGTCAAAAGGCCTCTACTCTGGCTTCCTTATCTGCCTGGGGGGTGCCCGGTGGTCTAGCCTCAAGCTCAACATTTGTTGGTCATCTGGGCAGACTCGGGTTTACTATAATGAACCAACAACACCCCTAGCTCACTGGCCCTTTCGGCGACAAACTGCGGAGCGGCTTGAAGTCTCACCCAAAGTGATCCTAATGGGTTGGTCAAAGACTCAAGTGTCTCGACCAGGTTCTGTATGGAATCCTGTATGCATCTCGCAACTCTTCTTAGCTCGTGAGACCGCTCTTTCCTCTCTGCAATGCAATGTGCAGTTTTCTCTTGCTCGCAATGACTCCAACCTTTATCGCATCGCCGCGCCCTGGGCAACACCTAACTCTCTCCTACGCTCACTCCTCAACCCATGGTATCGCACACCGCAGCTCCTCTGCTGGTGTGATATCGCCTCCCTGCGATATCCTACCGCTGCGACTCAGAGTACTTATCTTACTGGTGTTAACTTACCGGACACAATACACAAAGCTGTTTTATACTGCGACTCTTAACTGTCTCAAGTGAAACTTAGGAAAACTCTTATACATAATACTTAAAGAATTCAACTTGCATTTATCCTTGTAATATGCCGTGAACTGAATAACATACACATACATCTACTATAAGCAAAGTTCATGTAATGAATGATAGATATAACAAGTAAATACAATCACATGAATCAAACACATAACACTCTGATTTTACGTGGTTCACTTTCGGGGTGGAAGTTACGTCCACAGAACTATGTTTCTATATTATAAATTGAGAGAGAGGTACACAGTTCTGCTGCATCGCATATGCAGCTAGAGATCTTCTGGGTAACTCCGCACATAGCCTGGAGCCCTTCTCTCTTAGATCTCTTCTCTATCTCTATATTTCCTTCTTACAATATACTCTCACTCTCTCTCTCTCTCTCTCTGTCTATCAATCCCTGCGGATTTTTATAATACAAAATAACAGTAAGCTAACAGACTACTGATAATCTGACTAGCTGGCTGGCCTAAAATGACCAAAATGCCAACCTTTTACAATACAAAATACATCCCTTTATAGGCGGCCTGAAGGTATTGCCATTACAACACTGTGGGCCTGTCCCAACAGTAACCCAAACCCTAACTAGTGACAGTCAGCATATATGTACTTGGGGTAGCCGCTTTCCGTCACACCACTGCTCTTTGCAGTCTTCCATGCTTCCCGACGTTGACCATGGGTACTATGCACCGCTTCCCTTCTTTTGTCCTTCATCTTCAATACCTCAGCCTTGTTGCTCCTTTTCCTTTATGAGGGTAGCTGAGCCCTCCTGTCTTCGCCACTGCCTTCAATGCACTGGTTGAGCTCTCTCTTCTCGGCCGCTCAGGTACTTTCGTCTTCCTTGAATTCTCGGTTTCAACAGTCACGGTTTCCGGCTCTACTCTGCAGCTAGAAACATGCTACGGCGTCGTAGCTTCACCTTGTCTCTTGGTCTTCGCCAAACTGTCTATCCTCCAAAATGGCAGCTTTTCCTGTAGCTGCGGGACTCTGCTCCAACATGAAAGCAGGGGGGGGGGGGCTGTCACGTCCCCTCCCCTCATCTCATCTATGGAGAGGATGCGACTCTGGCTGCTTTGTCTATCAAACATGGATCTAGCCCAAGGAACATAAACATAATGCATTGAAGTAAAATACTTGTACAGATGCATAATACATGAAAATATACAATAGAAGCAAATACATTTCAACACATTCACATGTTCATGATATATCGTAATGCAAGTACATTGCAGAATTAACACAAGAAATACTTATCTTGAAAAGGCGTTTTCCTACAACTAGCAATTTTGCTGCAACGTTCCACCCAACCATAGGCCAGTGTGCTCATCAATCTCTCAACACCACTTCCACCCCCCAAGATGGGCATGATTTCCATAAGGAACTAGGGAACAACAGGATCACATATAGCCAAATACACATCAAAGTTCAGCCAAGCCAAACACAATTGGGTTTATCAGGATGCTAAGGAAATGGGAAGGTAGATTTGCTAAGCTAGTGAGCTCAACCACAAAGCTATGGACACCTGCACCAAATATATCTAGCTTGGAATCCATAATATCTACACACCCAACACAAGGAAGTATTCCCTTCACTGCTACACAGTCCCTCAGGCCATACCTTCCCTTCTAGTTCTCTTCAGGGTCTGCATAGAAGATTTGTCAACCCCTCCTTATCTGTCTGTGAGGTTCCTCTCTTCACTAGGTTTATCAAGCCAATTTTGGGCCTCTTCCACTCCTAAGTCTTTCAGACTAAAATGGGGATGCACACAACAACAAACAAAAGTGTTGGGTCTAAGAAAAACGTCTTGGGAAACCCAAAAATGGAATTGCAGATGGGAAATTCAACCCTGGGTGAGAAATTCATTTTTAGAAATGTTCTTGGGCACTACATGAGCAAAATCAACCTCCCCAAACCCCAAATTATGAATCTCTTCTACACATTCACTCAACAATACAAAAATGTATTTTTGGGTATGGAAAAATGAGGAAAACATTAGAAATCATGAGGGAAAATGCCCTAGCTCCTCCAGCTGTGCGAGGAAAATGAAAGACGTGCATGAGGAATGGAATGGATAGACCTTTGTGGGTGATAAATTTCCCAAAGAGTCAAAATACGATTTCCAAAAACTGATGGCTTCCCCAATACAAATTTTGACTACCATACTCTTCCAAACCCAAGGCATTAACTACCTCAACCAATTTCTGGAAGAAATAAATGATTGGGCACATAAGACAAAAAAAGGTAGTTGACATCTTTATGGGTTCTCCCATTGACATTTAGATTTACACTATTGGCTCAATGGTTTGAATAATTTCCCTCCATATTCCATTTGAAATCATGCCCCCATTTCTTTGTTGTATTGACATAACTAGTTGTGGGTATTTTTATTAAATTGCATACTTACATGATGTCTCGATTTATACTGTGCATGGCTAGCATAGTAACCATATGCATCGATTTTAATTGCTGATACGTAAAACACTAAATCCATGGTAGAGCCTTGGCCTTGAGCTCTTCACCATGATTTAATAATGCTATTTACATCATATACAATTTTAATGCAATGGGGTCAAATCGGGATATTACAGGGGTGAGCTCCATTATTGGGGCTTTGCTGATAGAGGCGTGGTTTACAGAGTATGAGTAAATGGTTTGACAGGTATGCATGATCATTTCTGGTTTAAACTTGTTTACACTTTTGATTTGATATTTGGTAATGCATACTTCTTTTGCATATATTTTTTTGTTTGTAGGTTTGGACGAACGTGGCGAAGCTCTGCGACTGTGGCAAGGAAGAAGGGTAGTCAACACATACTTGGTAAGCCCATACGAAGAGGTCCTTTACCCAACTTCTTGGTCATTTATGGGGTTTGCAGTGTTTGTTTGTTTGAATTTTGTATAAGGCATCCCATTTGGGATTCGCCAGGGTTTTGGGAGAAAGTAACGAACTCAAGCATAGTTGTGGGTTTGGGGATTTTGTGTTTTGTGGACCATTTGGGCGTTTGTAAAATGGGAACGACTGTGGATATTTGTACTTTGTAATTTAAAATCCCCTCTATTGGAATTTTATAATGGTTTTTGTTTGTTTTATATTTCTCGTCTCTTTGTTGTTGTGAGCACTATGTTTGAATTTTTATACAAAGGTTTTGAAAATATCAATGCCATTGCTTCACAATGGCACTATGATAATGCTATTTCTAAGTTAATACTTGGATGTGGTTTATAATTGGGTTGGGCATTTCACTTATGTTATAGAGACAAAGGGAAAAGCCCTAGAATCATGCTTGATTTGATTTCGTGATAGATTCCTAGTTGTTTGTTTATTATCTTGTTGTATTGAAATATTTGAGGGAAACCCTAGCTCTATTCGTTGTTTATATATTTTTATATATTCTTTGGTTTAAGATGATAATGCCATCGTTTGTTTGGTTTAATCCCATGGTTTTGATGGCAGTCATATTATCGTGACCTTTGCTTGCCTATATGTCATAGCCTGTGTATATGCAATGTTTATAATTTATATTTTATTTCCTGTAATGTATGGGAAGATTTATGACCAATGTTTAGTAGATTTGATGTATGGTTCAGCGTTTATTTGTATTATTTCATGTAAATATTTTCAACGCTCCCAACCGGAGCTTATGGGATTTGATAGATGATTTATTAGGGTTTATATTTGGTTTTTGTGAAGGAATCCACTAACGAGATTCGATAGTGGGTGGATGAATATCATTATACTTTGACTGTGTTCTAAATTAAGGTCTCATTTACCTAGTTTTAGCTTAGATGGTTTAATATATGACTGGATGTTGGAAAATTTTAGAAGTGCCAAAGTTTTAATTAGTGTAGCCTATACTTTTTATATGATGGCTGTAAGTTTGGTATTCATGGATGACTATACATTTTCTCGATTTATTTCTAATACTTAAGTAGCGACTGCTGCACATCCTTTATATGGTTTTTGGTTGTCAAGGGATTCGATCCTTGGTTATTGATTATGTATATTCGTTTAGTCTGTAAATGATTTGGTTAATGGGTAGTTTTTAAATGATATCGTGGATGATTGTAAATTGTTTATTTAGTTGTTTAATTTATTTTATTGGATGTCCTATCCATCATTTATTAGTTCGTTTAAATATTTAAGCAGTGAGTGCTACACAGATTTTATATAATAAGTCTAGTGGTATTTGTGACATTTGATAATTCAATGAGCTTGGATTCCAAGGGACTTGATCCCTGGTTCATGACCTTGGTTTAATAGTTTGTTTTAATAGATAAGTTTGTTTGATGATGGTTTTTATTTTTACTTATGTTTTTATAAATTTATATAGGTAATGTGTTTTTAGGTTGTAGAGTTTTAATAATGTTTTCTATAATTGTGAAAGGCCTGGTTACTAAATGTATCGGAACTAATTGTTTAAGTCTAGGATTTAAACCCTAACATAAATATAAAGTTTTAAAGACTATTTTTAACATAATCTTGATAATAAGTTTATCCTATATTTCTATATAAAAAAGTTTAGACTAAGATTCTATCTTATCTAATAAAACAACCTAAAACATTTATTCAAACTGATGAAGAGTAAAATTATAGATCTTAATATAAAACATAATGACTATAATTACAACCTGTAAACATACTTAAAATAGCTTGGAAATGTAGAAATCTCTTACCTGCAACTTGTAATGGCTAAAGGACCCTACACACTTCGACACCCAGAATTAATAAAACACTTGTTATCTCTGACCTTAGGAATGATAACCAGATAACTTTGGAATTACCACGTTCCTCCCAGCCAAGACCCGCAACCATTCATGGTTATAATTCAGATCCCCCCGAGTTGGCTCCAACATGCAAGTGATCTAGAACTCCTAAAGGTGAGGTTGCTGCTGTTTAGAAAATCAGGCTCTGTATAAGAATGCTTGGTTTTGGAAAATGCTCTCCAATTCCATTCGGGGATAATGATCAGATCCCTAAGCCTTCTCTTGGCTTTGTTCTTACAGATAATATTTTAGGAAAGGGTAGTTGGTTCAAATTTCAGTTGAATCAAGAATTCATTACTTTCTTGAAAATAATCTTAATTTGATTTTTTTTTATGGAATTAATAGTTATTTGGTTAACTATGAACTTTTACTAGTTCATACTTGAGATTTAGAATAGAATATTTATTTAAACATTTTAGTTTATGATATAATATCTACATAGAATCTCTCTTATTATTTTAGTTATCTTTATTTCTTTTTACACACACACACACATATTCTTATATACATATTATATAAAATTTACTTATTATCCTTAATATTTATTCATGCAGCATATATCATAGTTTATTTATTTTGATGCTTCCCTTAGTTTACATTTATTTCTTTTATCAAGGCATCAGGTAGGGTTTGGTCGGTAAACAAGGTTAGGCATCTCCAGATCCTCCTTGCATGTTGGATTACCTTGTTTTCGTGGTAGTTCTTCCAGTCCTTGATGAGAAGTAGATTTGAAATTTCATTTAATCAACATACAATAAGTATGATGAGGGTCGATGTTATTGAGAGTCTTTCCAAATCAACACACTTAATTTCCAATAACCCCTAATCCTATTCAGATCCTAAGCTCAACACTATCAATTAGGCGTTACACTAGTGCAATTCCAGATCCTCTCGCTGAACACTAATACTAGGATTCGCTTGTACAATACACCTATGGATACAATGACCAATGATTTGATGCTCCAAAGATTATGCTCGACACAAAATCTCATAAATCATGTGCTCTAGAGCTTATGCTCAACACAAAATCTCATAACTCATGTGCTTCAGGGCTTACACCCAACACATTATAGAACTCAATCATGCATTCAGTCTTCTGCACAATACATCACAATAATCGTCCTAGTGTGTATATATATATATATTAGGGCTAATCAAATAATAATAAATCCAGTACATCGGGGCCTATGCCCAGTACCACGCCAATAGTCTTTCTCCATCAAGGACTATGCCCGACATATATAATCATATACAATACAATAAAACATGTGCATTGGCTCATGATCAATATATCTATCTAATCAACATAACCCATTCGTAGTGGGGCATACACCCAATATATAGACATAAACATAATCATCAAAGCAAACTCATATGCAGTGGGGCTCATGCCCAATATAGTCAAGGTCAAAATTTAGGATATTACACAGAGATCCTTTTGTTTTGGTATAACAACTTTTAAAATCTTAACATTTTTTATAGCCAAAAGCCATTGGTACCATACAAATTGATCAGGTTCTAAATATAAGGATGCAATAGTTACCTTTTTCAAAGAGGGCACCTGGTGTAGATCAAAGAATTGCTCCATCTAAAAAATCCATGTGATTGGCTCTTTGCCATCAAACTTTATCGTGTGAATCTTTGGGATAAAGTAGTTCCTTGGACCTGAATTGAACTGATGATGTTATAGTGAATCATCAACTTTTAAAAACTCCAACTTCCTACTCTCCAATTTTTTTTCAATTTTCTCCAAACATGACTGGAATAACTGCTATTTTTCCTCCTTATCCTCTTCTTGAGTAGATACATGAGGAATAAAGCTATGTTTTATATCCTTCATCAAATCCTTCAAGTATTGAAGATATTATTTTCTAGCCATCCCTTTGAGACCCTCTTTACTAGCCATCCTTTTGAGATCATGTTTACTAGCCATCCCTTTGAGACCCTCTTTACTAACCATCCTTTTGAGATCATGTTTACTAGCCATCCCTTTGAGATCCTCTTTACTTGTCATGTTATTTTCTAATTTAATTAAGCCATCCATTTTCACATTTCCTTTAATCATATATTCCAACTTGGACACACTAAAATATATGTCTTCCATTTCATCATATGTTGGGGATGAATCCTCTGGGGGTTTGAGTGGAGTGTGATTCTTTCCACTTCCTTTTGGTGTAATTTTGAACAATAAATATATATCACACCCTAGGGTTTACCACAAATTGATCATTCTACTCAAATATATTCAAATGCAAAATGATGTACCTTTTTCAAACCTTGATTAGAAGATTGTTTTATGGACGACTTGTAACTGAGGTAAAATTTGAATTTCATCTCCTTTGGTACCCTGATGTGTCCTCTTTGCAATTTAGTGGTTTTGACCTAATTTTGATGTGCCAAAAAAATGTTACTGCAAATATCCCAAAGATTCTTATTTTTGGCCTATCCAAAAGAGATAACATGTACAGTAAGCCATGTGTCCACTATTTCATTTATGTGGCTGAAAATTCTATCACTGATACCTTGTTCCTTCTTATTTTGGATGCAACTAGTCTCACTCAAATTATATCTCGAATGCCTCATCTATGACCTTTTTCCCTAGAACACTTGTTTTAGAATAGGTTTTGGACTAGTAAAAAACCCTAAATTCCTCCACAATTATCTCCAAAACTGTAATGGATCAGGATCTTAATTTCTTCTTGGAGATAGCTCAATCGATTTTAGCAGTGGGTTTTTAACCCCAAATTATGAATCCTTGTAGATAAAAAGATGTAGCAAAAATTCCAAGTTGACACATTTTGCAGAAGCCAGTCTCGAGGAAAGAGATTTGACACCAAATGTTATGCAACCAAGTCCCAGAAATAGCTTAAAAAGAACAGAAATATATAATAAGAGAGTAATACACGCCATAATAATGAATAACAAAGATAAATTGCAATCCTCTTCGAGGGATGAACCTCCTTACACAATGTACTAAGTACATAAGACATGACAAGATACAATGATGACTAAAGTGAGAATATATCATTCCTATATATAGGAGACAAAGGTCCATGATTGTTAGGATTATTAATCCTCCCTTGACCATACTATCTATTAGATTATTTAGTCTAACATAGGAACCTTAATTAATTATTTGGGTCCACTAGTACAATTGGGTCCACTTGGCCTAATGGGGCCACATGTACCAGTCACTAGAGTGTGGGGAACACTGCTAGAGGTTAACTACCACTTACTGCATGTGCATGCATCAGTTTGGGTGCCTCCTAAACCAATCCCTACATTTTGGGAGCCACTGGGAGTCCCGTCACCAACCTACTTCAATTAGTCAGAGTTAGTACTAGTTAGTATTAGTTAGCCCCCAGTTACTTTCAGTTAGTTATCAATCATTTAGCTAGTGCATGCCTTGCATGGATAATGCATGGATGCATGTGGAGTAGGTGCCTTTTCCCACCTACCACACTCAGTTGCACTGAGTTAACTAGCTGTCACTGTTTGTTTGAGTTGTTGTACATCTGGGAGTTGATATGTTGGACTCCGATAATTATTGAGAGACCATGAGTTAGAGATCTAGTTAGCTACAATCAGATCCACTTGGTAGATTCAAATTTCTCCCTAATGCATTTGAATTCTTCCTATTTGTAACCTATTGTAACACTGGATTTATTATTGTGAATGATACTGTAAATTCCTGAGCAATACTTGTCTGTTTCATGTGTGGTTTGTTTTGTTTAGTTTTTATCTTCATTCTCCATTTACTGCAAACATTATTAGAACTATCTTCTTGAATATCTAAATGGCATTCAAATTCTAATATGGTATCATAGCCTTCTCAGGCATGTTTCATGCTTATTTCTCCCTGTCGAACATCAAAAGCAAATGGGTTTCCATAGAAGTCCCCTATGATGATTTGCTAGCTCTAGATTTATTCAGAGTAGCGGAGAGGGCATGACGGACCCTTAAAACATGTTCATGCTGGGAGGAAAAGCATGATTCTAACAGTTCATATGTTTTCGTGTGTTATTGCAATGAAATTGATAGGTGCCATGTAGCTTGTGTAAAGTTTTGCGGTACTTCCAGTCGGTGTAATTATGAGTTCTCAAACTCTTGAACCACGAATCCTCAAAACTTCCAATTATCTTGATTGGAGGATTGATATGAAGCTATCCTTGTGCAAGCATGCTTACCACATGATCATACATGGATGGGAGCCTGAGCCTCATCATCTAGTTGAAAGGAACAAGTTTTTGAACCAGTGTGATGAAGCATTTGGGTACTTATGTACTTATATATCCAGAGATCTCCTCTTCCACCTAGAAGGCTTGAGGACTCCCAGAGTATCCTGGGAGAATCTTGATAGCTTGTTTAACAAACAAGATGAGCTTCAGGAATACATTCTATAAAATGAGTTGGTATATTTACATCCCAGCAATTTTGAGACTATTGAGCAATTATTTACTAAATTCAAGTCTCAGGAACTTCAATGCAGACAGTACGGGATAGAGCAGAAGGATGAGCAGAGTGTCCTTTCCATACTCAGCAAACTAGGCTCTGAGTATTATGTATTTGTTTCCATATTTCATTCCAAGTGGGAAAGCTTTCCTGATTGGAAAATTCCTTCATTAGATTCTTTTTTTGAGTCCTTAATCAAGGAGCAAGACAAGTTGAATCGAATGGGAATCATCAAGACCTCCAAATATCAAGATCCCCTAGTTACTGACTCTTCCAAAGCGCAAGAAAATGGGAAATCAAAGAAGAAGGAGCCAAAGGAAGCTGATTCGAAGCCTAAACAGAATCAACAAACTTCCGATGGAGCCTCTGGCTCTAAGAAGAAAAAGAAAAATAAAAAGTGTCCCTACTGTATGAGGGGTTTTCATCCAGAAGACTAGTGCACGAAGAAGACCCTCGACCAGATGAAAGCTATGTGTACAGAACAATATTTCCCTTCCACAAAGAGCAGTAATGTCAGATGATGAAGAGCATACTGAAGAAGATGAGATATGCTTACATGCAAGCCTCTCTCCGTCGAAGGCTTATGTGATAGATTCAAGAGCATCCAACCACATGGTTGCTTCCAGGGAATCCTTCATCACCTTCCCTCTATCAGGAGAACCTAGAATTCATATGGGAGATGACTATAAAATCCCAAATTTTGAGAGAGGTTTATATAAAATCCAGCATGATGATTTCATACCCTCTCCTACAGAAAAGAAAATTGTTGAAAATGAAGAAGAATCAAATTTTTCCCTACAGTCAATTTGAATGGAGAAAGTCTCCTTGAAGTGACTCCTTCTCCTGCTACTCCAGAAGTGTATGAGATACCTGATATATCACCTCCTCACATGGCTGGTCTAGAAGAAGACATTCAAATCTATGTTTGTGAAGAAAAACACTCCTTCTATTCTTTGCAAAAATTCTCTAGTAATTCTTTAAATTTTGTGCATAGTTTACCGGTGACTATTTCAGAAACGGTAGACGAATTTCATTTATCTATCTATAATGATGTTTCTGGTGTGTAGATAAGTAATACCATTGATATTCTGGAAATAATATCAGATTATAAGAATGATCCATTCACTTTCATTAATCTAGAGCTTCCAGTAAATTCCTACAGGATTGCATACACCAAAAATCAGAATTTTGAAGAAGGAGAAAATTGTGCATCTACCATCTCGGCGGAGAAAAGTTTTGGATCTGATATGGATATATTTGGATCTAATTTATTTTCTGATCTGATAATATGTGATTCAGGTTTTAAGATTCAAGGGCTTTCAGTATTGCTTGTAACCGGTTTCATCAATTTTGGTGTGACAAATCAAGCACCGCAAGTCTCCTTCAATTTTGTTGTTGAGGATTCGATGTTAGTTCTTTATTATGAATTTGCTGATATCATATTTTGTGAATTATTGGATATTTCTGAAGATATATTAGGTTATGGAGCTCAAGCATTCTCTCTCCACAGTCCTAGGGCTTCTCTACCTTTGGTCACATGCTCATCTCCTCACAGAACTAGTATAAAGGGAGACATTATGCATTTGCCTGGACACTTTCTCCTAACACTTGGGGCTGATTTTACCACTCATGGTTTGCTTTTCAAGGCTAACATATATCATATTATTGGGTGTTCCTCACATGGTTTGAATTCCCAAGAACTTTTTCTCTCTCTTCAGTTGATTTCAGCTGCTCTACATGGGTCCAGTTTTCACCGTGCAGCTGTTTATATTTTTTATTTAGTTGAGTACATTGTTCTTCTTCCAAAGAGGAAGATTCCTCCAGACATAAGCATGTCTTTTGGATTCATGGGTTCACCCGCACAAAAGAACCAAGATACTGCTGCTGCATAGTAGCAGCAAAAATTTTCACAAGTTTTTTCAAAATTTGTATTTCTGCTTATTTTGAGGGGGGGGGGGGGGGGTGGTTCCCATGAGGTTTTTCCCTTTTTTCCTCAGTTGTATTAAGAAACATTCTGTCTTTTAGATTGTATTTGGGTGACCTATGGTCTTGTTATCATGGGCCATAGTTGTCTAAGTTAGGATTCAGGGGGGGTGTTAGGATTATTAATCCTCCCTTGACCATACTGTCTATTAGATTATTTAGCCTAACTTAGGAACCTTGATTAATTATTTGGGTCCACTAGTACAATTGGGTCCACGTGGCCTAATGGGGCCACATGTACCAATCACTGGAGTGTGGGGAAAACTGCTAGAGGTTAACTGCCACTTACTGCATGTGCATGCATCAGTTTGGGCACCTCCTAGACTGATCCCTACATTTTAGGAGCCACTGAGAGTCTCGTCACCAACCTACTTCAGTTAGTTGGAGTTATTACTAGTTAGTCTTAGTTAGCCCCCAGTTACTTTCAGTTATTTCACAATTAGTTAGCTGGTGCATGCCTTGCATGGCTGCATGTGGAGTAGGCTCCTTTGCCCACCTCCCACACTTAGTTGCACTAAGTTAACTAGCTATCACTAATTGTTTGAGTTGTTGGACATCTGGGAGTTGATATGTTGGACTCCGATAATTATTGAGAGACCATGAGTTAGAGATTCAATTAGCTACAGTTAGATCCACTTGGTAGATTCAAATTATTCCTATTTGTAACCTATTGTAACACCAGATTTATTATTGTGAATGATACTGTAAATTCCTGAGCAATAATTGTCTATTTCCTGTGTGGTTTGTTTTGTTCAGTTTGTATCTTCATTCTCCATTATTGCAAACATTATTAGAACTATCTTCTTTAAGATCTAAATGGTATTCAAATTCTTATAACGATAACAACTAATAGACCCACTAATATACCCAAGCTGACATAAATAAAATATAATGCACTACAATATAGGGGGTAATGCACCACACAATATGGGGTAATGTGACATCATTAAGGGCTTAACACCAAGAGATCATCTCGACACAATTTAAGAAGACTGTATCACTTTCCAAAAGCTATAGTCTGTGTCCATTTACAGTCATAATCATAGGTTTGAGAGATATCAAGTTTACCTTTAGAAGCACCATTACTTTTTGGACAAAAAGATTTAGTATAGTTTGATAGACTAATAATGAGAAACCTAGTTTTGACAAGCAAAATTTTGTAGTCTAACCATTAGAAAAATATGCAAGATGAAGCACATATATTATAGTAAAAAAAGGGAAACAACTCAATTTATAAAATGAAAAAATATGCATTTCAAATGAAAACTTAGTAAACTATTAACCCTTGCAATATTTTGTGAATATAGTAAATTAAGAATTTACTTAGACCATCGATACCTCATATGGTAAATTAAGAAGTTACTTGGGCCATCGATACATCATATTTTTTCTCTGCTTACTAACAATGCCAAACCCACATGCTTGATTGGATTGATTTACTTGGAAACCTTAGTTATGTCGATTATATGTTTTGACTACAATTCTAGGTATCAAACCTCATATAGTTTTAACGTTATTCACATCTTTATTTCTATAACCTCGTAGAACAACTTTATATATTTTACAACTAACTTGTGAAAACTAATCAAATTTGTAAGGAAAAAAAATACCCAATTGCAACAATTCGATGGCTAGGTCCTAATACAACGATGGGAGGCTCCTCATCTATTTGAATTCGTTCTAAGATCTCCTTACTTGATGCTTTTTAATTCCATGTTGGTTGCTTTATTTGAATGCGTTCTAAGGACTCCTCACTAGAATCTTTTGCATTTCCTATCAATTGTTGTAAGCTCTCTTGATTCCATTGAGATCCTACTATCTCAATAGTAGTGCAATGTTCTTATACATGCGATCTAGTGTTGGAATCAGCTAATTGTATGACAACAATTCATGGACTAGTATGCTTTAGGCCGTGGCTAAGTAGGTAAACTATCTTTGTTTTGTGCAAGGTTTGTGAAATGTTCAATAATTAAAAATGCCCATTTTATGATGTCAATGGATAAGTTGCCTCCCTACACACATTCTAATTTTCACTAGAAGCCATAATAATGCCTCCCACTCACATATGTGCATCTTTTCTTCCAACTAATGAAGCATGACCAAATCTTTACTACATTTTATGGTTAGAGGAAATCATTTACATGGTACGTTTAATGGGGAGCTGCTCCAATCGATGTGACCCTACCAAGATCCGGGGCCTATGCCCTATCAGTATCAGTAAATTAAGTAGTAGAATTGTCATTTAGTAATAGGATGCCACTTCTGTGAGAAGTGCTAGTGATTAGTTTGCACTATTAGGTGTTTCCCTAGCGGATAGGGCCCATTAGTACTTCCTCAATTGAGAACTGATAAAAAAAACAATAACTTGTTATTAAGAAGAAACAAAGCTATTTGATACAAAATTCTTAAAAAATGCCATGCTCAAAGTCTTTAAGACTTTTGTACTATGAAGATGGAAGGAATGAATCTTTAGCCACTATGAAGCTGCAAGGAATTATTATATCAATTCTTTTAGATGTGTATATCTTCTTTTTAAGCCATCTAGAAATTAGGTCAGCCTCATGTGACATGCGACCTTGGGATTGTTCGAGAATGTTATACATAATGCGCCAAAAGTCGATCTTAACGAGTTATAAATAAATTCCAACAAAACACAAGTGACTTCAAATTTGCTTAGTCGAAAGGTCAATGTTGTTGAATGAGAAATAGGGTTGGCGCAAAGTTATTATTTCTATTGCTAAAATTCATATAGTACAATTTCGTGTTATTGTTAGTTTTAATTTGTAAACATTTAGTATATTTTTGTTTTTTTGTTACAAGGGGAATTGGTAATTAGTTGCTTTGTGATTCTTGTTGCTATTTCTATAACAAGCTTCACGCTTTAACAAAACATGAAGTGTTGTGTAAACCAAATTCTAAGAGGTATAAATATTTAATATATTATACTTGTTTATTCATGTTATTCACGCTTAGAAATTGACGTTTTACAGAATGTTTTTTCGTTTTAAAGACGTATTTGACAAGTGAGTCTAGATCTGGCACGTCATTATCTATCGGTTTAAAAAATTGCATCCCGTCAAATCGACGTTGAACTACCTTTCTTACCTGTCATAAATTCTAGTGCCTCCTTCAAGCTATAACTAGTGAGAAAACCATCATGGCCACTGACCCAAAGCATTTTGGTTTATTATTACCATTGGGTGAAGGAGACCATGGGCGTTGTGTTTTTATGAAACATAATAAAACCTTGAAAAATTGTTGTGTTTCTATGAAATATAATATAACTTTGAAAAGTTGTAGTTGATACAGTTTTCTCGCGTGAGCTTTACTCCAGATTTTCTTATCACCTGTTTATGTATGAATATGCGATATATACAGTAGTAAGTACTATTTGACTCTATTTTTCCTCCCTAAACATTGTGTTGCATGATCTTGAGAAAACGCTTCTATTGCTTAAGGTATTGCCCAAGGTATGCACTTTCTGTTGCTTAAAATTTTGCTTATTATTCTTAAATAATTATATAATGGATTATCTATTTAAACCTTGTGATAAAAGACTAGGCTATGTTCAAGTTTGAATGGACTTAAAAATTGTGTTATGAAGTATACTTACGAAAAAAATTGACAAACATTTGTTTACATAA
Organism: Pseudotsuga menziesii; assembly: GCA_001517045.1. NCBI lineage: Eukaryota > Viridiplantae > Streptophyta > Pinopsida > Pinales > Pinaceae > Pseudotsuga > Pseudotsuga menziesii. Next base: position 168,259 of record LPNX010252603.1, read on the forward strand.
AACATAAAATGAAAGACAATTTAAAAATGTAACCATCATCAAATTTCATTGGACAGGCTAGTCGAATTTGAAATTCCACGCCTAATGCTATTGGTTGAGACTTCGCTATCCATATAGCCTTCTTACATTCATTACTATATGTCATATAATATACATTTTAGTATTGATCTCATTGTGTATTGCACTACGAAACATTATTACTTCTCTCATTTATATTTTGCATGTTCCACGAGATGATTGACTAAAAGTTTTACCTAACTTTTTTTAAATATAGATAATGGTCACCATGCCTTTGACGTTTTACCTAAGTTGCCATTGACCACACGATTCGAACGTAGATCACGTTCAAAACTCACAGAGACCAAGTTCTTTTACTATTAAAATCAACATATAGAAAGACACGCTTTTGTAAGTGGACGAGAGGCACATGCATGTATTTGTCATTATGGGAAACTTGTTTTTAACATTAAGCTTAAAAAAGTAAGAGTGTTTGACTTAGTTAATTTTAATAAAAGTATTTTTTTCATTGACGACGAGGTTCTCATACTTAAAAAAAACAAGTTAGAAAATAGAGCCATGCAACTATCAATATTAATATTATTACTTTATTATGTAGCATTAATTAAATGGTTTTTTATTATTATCGGTTGTTCAAAGTTTCGTTTGATTCATTATTGTTTTTAAGGAAAAAAAAATTTATATTAAAACAAAAATGTTACACCGTGAGAATATGAAAGGAGATATAGTCTCAAATTTATCCTTCCAACAAGATCCAAGTTATAAAACTCCATGGCATTAATTACAAAACTAATCAAATGATTGTTATTATAATATATTACTAGCGTAGATCCAAATCCCAGGCTCTATCAAGCATAGAGAGGGATCAAATCTCTTCTTAGGTATCCATTCATTTGATTCAAACCAAAAGACACATCTTTTTATTTAAGGTCCACATATAATATTTTTATTATTAATATTTAATATTATTTATGGCCGACATATAATATTTTTTATTATTTTTTATTTTATTAGGAACGAACATTACAACATTTCTCCATACATGTTTTAAAACCACATGCAAGACCCTCCTACAACCATGTGTTCTTTAGGAGGCCTTGCACATGGTCTTAAAACCATTTGCAAGGCCCTCCTAAACCATGTACAATAAAACCATGGGTTGTTTAGAAGGCCTTGCACATGGTTTTAAAACCATGTGCAAGGCCTTCTAAGCAACCCATGGTTTTATAGTACAAAACCATGTACTATAAAACCATGGGTTGTTTAGAAGGCCTTGCACATGGTTTAAAGCCATGGGTTGTTTAGGAGGCCTTGCACATGGTTTTAAAACCATGTGCAAAACCATGTGCAAGGCCTCCTAAACAACCCATGGTTTTAAACCATGTGCAAGGCCTTTTTAAAACCATGTGCAAGGCCAACACTTTTTTGAGGATAATTCAAATTTTTATTTTTTATTATTTTGTTAGGTAGGAACATTACAACATCTCCCCCATATTGTTTTTCTCGTGACCCACATTTTTTTACGGATAATTAAATTTTTAGTTTTTTATTGTTTTGTTAGGTAGGAAGATTACAAGATCTCCCCCATATTACGTTGTTGTTTTTTTGCCGACATTTATTTTGGCCTATAATTAAAAAAAAAAATTATTAATAAAAATAACGTTACATAACGTTACGTAACGTTACAAGATCTTCCCCATACTGGGCTGTAGAGCGCCTCTTGGCGCAATAAAAACACTTCTAAATATAAAGCAAATTTACAAACACTCATGATGGTTCATAGCATTATCTTGCACCTAGGTGGAGAGGTGAGATTCTTGTTTATCCAAGTCCATGTGCTTTATTAATGTTGCATTGTTTCTTCTTCGTTTGGTTGATTCATCATTATTATTCGATGTTTATGTATGGTATACTAGGTTTTACATCTACATGTTATGTGTACATCATGTAGTTGCAATATTCATAGATCAATCAAGACATCGAGTTACACACATAAAGGAAACAACTTTTATTATGAGTTTTCGACACTTTTACTTCTAGTCAAGACAAACAAAGTGGTTTGCATTTAGTAACATAAAACATACAATTTGTTTTTAATAAACAACCTTGCAAATCCTTGTCTTTGCCATTTAATAGTTGCATTCTCATGTGTTTTCCCTAATAATTTTCATCTTCAACCAAAACAAAAGGCATTCTACTTGACAAAAATGAAGTGTATCTCTCCATTTCCTTATTCATGACATTGTTAGCACTATTAAATATGATAGTGATATAACTAATGTGTCAAACTCATCAACAAAATAGGATCCATTCAAGAAGATAAATAGCAAGACTTGTTTGATATCACTTGTAACATGTTTCTCCATAAAATTTATTAAACTATAGCAACCATAATTATAATGTCATTGTGTGCACGTACCCTACAAGCACACACTATGCATCATACATAATGTTGCATCCCACAATTTGTATCCACACTCTTAAAAAATACTTGCATGGATTCAATGCAACTTTGAGATAATTTTCCATGTAATTTGATCTCTCAAAAACATTGAAACATCAGAACATAGGATGCACATCTACACCAAAAAAACAAAGCTCCATTTTTCTATTATTATATGTGTGTGTAGGCTCAAGTACCATTTTGAGCATTAGTAGGCATAAATAGGAATTCTTCCTTCACCAATTGTCAATTTCATTTCTTTCACATAGCCAAAACCATATTCTACTTGATAGGGAATTCATGAGATAAGGCATATCTTATAAACATAACTCATGAACCTCTATCATGAGATATACCATGTTTGTGTTGGGTCTCATACCAATTGTTAAAAATAAAAATGTAAACAACTAAGAAATCGCAAAATAAAAATAATACCTAAACCATGCCACATTGAGTGTATAAGAAAACCAATAGAACAACAAAAATGCACCTACTATTGTAGTTATAAATCACTGAAAGGGATAGAATTTCCACTCTTAGATATTTATCTTTATATTAGCATATAATCAAAGTATTGGTGCAAAGGACCTTATTTAAATATAAAATATTATGATATAAAATGTTCCTAATGACACTCCTCATTATCCAAGCTTTTCTCATGCTCATCTTAGTAAGACATAAAATATTGAGAGAGAGAGAGAAAGAGAGAGAGAGAGAGAGTACTTATCTTTAAACAGAGTATATCCAAGGAATTGGCTATGTAAGAGAGAGAGAGAGAGAGAGAGAGAGAGAGAGAGAGAGAGAGAGTACTTATCTTTAAACAGAGTATATCCAAGGAATTGGCTATGTAAGAGTGATATCCCACCCAACCGTAGTGTAATGCAACCAAGTCCCCAAAATAACATAAAAATGGAAGAAATAGACCAAAAGAGAGTAATCCATGCCTTAATAATGAATAATACAAATAAATAGAAATCCTCTTCAAGGAAGGAGCCTCCTTACACAATGTACTAAGTACATAAGTTAAGACAATATACAATGATGATTTAAATGAAAATATCTCCTCCCTATATATAAGAGAAAAGGGTGTATAATAACAACTAATAGACCCACTAATCAACCCAAACCAACATTAATAGTATTCAATACACCACAATATAGGGGGTAATGTGCCACACTATAGGGGGGAATGTGCCCAAGATTTGTTAGATTTTTATCATTTAATCAATATGATCTTAGAATCTTATCTGCGAGAATAACATGCACAACAATAATCACAAGAGACAAGAGACACAAAGAATTTTCCTCGGGGAAACCATAAAGGAGAAAACCCCGCAACTTCCTCAAAGATAGAATGAGCACCAATGGAAGCAGTAAAACCCAAAGACATAAAGATGATCTCCGATAGTTGATCTCTCTCACTTGTGATATCACTTCCTCTCTCATTCATGCGCCCTAGTTGAGTGAGTGTGTGTGTGTGTAGAAATGAGGAGAGCCTCACTTCTATTAATATTCTTCTGTTCACTTGATTTTCACTTTAACAAGTCGGCCTCACTTGACAATTACTTACCAGGGTCGACTTCTCTAGGAGAGTCTAATAATCCTAGTTCCCCACAACTGTGGGGACTTTACCCCCCTGATCAACAAGGAGGGTTAACCTCAACTCAATTGTGGGGACTATTGCCCCAACTTACAATGGAGGGTTAACCTCATTGAATTTACATGACTTTATTATATAAATGATTCTCCCGATAGGAACACCGGGGTACAATATAAGATATACAAGTGAATACATTCTGAAGTTACAAATACATCAACACTCCCTCTTAAATAGGAAGGTATTCTCTTGACACAATTCATCAGCACAAATCTTCTTCTCTGGATCATCATCAAATATAGATCATCACTAGATCATCATCAAAGCTGGATCATCACTGGATCATCATCAAAGATGGATCATGACTAGATCAACATCAAGTCTGGATCATCACTGGATCAACATCAATTATGGATCATCACTGGATCATCATCATGATTACTGCTTCCACCATCTCGATCAACTGGTGTTGTCTCTCAATTCTTCTCGTCATAGGCATTAAAGGAAATTTGGGGTCTAAAATGGGCCTTATAAGAAAACGTGCCAACAATAAATTTTGTGAGTTGGAATTCAACCAATAGAATTTCAATAAAATGAGTCAACCATAATGGTTGAATTGACATATTTGTCATAAAAGAAAACTACTTTTTGTGTTTTTATTTTCGACATATCTCCCTATTGATGTTGTTGTCGGAGAAACCACAGTATCGAAATGACCAAGTCGACGTTTCGGATCCATATCAGGATCCATCATCAGGACAATGTCGACTTGGTCATTTCGATACTGTGGTTTCTCTGACAACAACATCAATAACTAACCACCACAGAAATTTAGCAACAGATATCTCCCTGTGTTTTTACTCAAATTCTAAGCGGGAGAGCTCGTTGGATGTGGAATTTAATTCCACATCCAACGAGTACCCGCACTGCATACTTTTGATGGACCCCGCTACCCCAAAAACAAGAAATACCTGAAAAAACATGATGATGATGTCATCATCATGTTTTTTCAGGTATTTCTTGTTTTTGGGGNCAGTGCGGGTACTCATTGGATGTGGAATTAAATTCCGCATCAAACGAGCTCTCCCACTCAGAATTTGAGTAAAAACATAGGGAGATATGTCAAAAATACGAACACAAAAAGTAGTTTTTTCCATTCTTCCTCCAAAATTAATAACTATTATTTTATTATTTTCCTTAGGAGGTCCATTTTAGACCTCAAATTTCCTCTAATTAAGTTCTACAAATCCAACCCTTTTTCATGCTGGTTGTAGGCCTAGCCTCCATGCAGGTCTTCATCAACAGAGCCAACCCTTTTTCATGCTGGATGTACTGCCTTGCCTTGCAAGGAATTCCCCTACATAGCCAGTATTTTTTCATATTGGATGCAACACCTTGCCTCTCACAAGTATTTCCCCTATAGAGCCAGTCCTTTTTCATATTGGATGCAGCACCTTTCCTCTCGCAAGGATTTCCCCTACAGAGCCAGTCCTTTTTCATACTAGATGTAGCACCTTGCCTCTCGCAAGGATTTCCCCTACAGAGCTAGTCCTTTTTCATACTGGATGCAGCACCTTGCCTCTCACAAGGATTTCCCCTACAGAGCCAATCCTTTTTCATATTGGATGCAACACCTTGCCTCTACAAGGATTTCCACTATAGAGCCAGACCTTTTTCATGATGGATGTAGTACTCAGCACTTACATCTGACCATGGGATGAACCAATCCTACCACCATGTTAGAAAGTCATAGCACTTACATTTGACCATGGGAGGCCTCGCCTACCACCATGTTAGAAAGGCACATCACTTATATATGACCATATAAGGCCTCGCCTACCACCATGTCATAAGGGCTCACAGACTCATCACTTCCCCTTAGAGGGAACCTTGATCTGGAGAACACCAAGCTTCTCTCTGAAGTACTTAAACTTCAATCTGACCATTTCTAACATAGAATCACATCAGGGTTGATTACATCCAAGGATAACCTACGAGCTTCACCAGGACCGATTACATCTGAGGACAACCTACAGGACCATTTTCGTCTGAGCAACCTACGAGCTTCGCCAGGATTTAATGCTCAGACAACCTGTCTCACTGGTTATGCTAGAACTCCCTCTTTCGAGAGATCTCGATCTGGATCACAAACTGGAGCTTCACTGTTCCTCTCTCCCAAGTAGCCGAGCAAGTGGCAACATATTTTTCCTCGGTTGTACTCAGTGCCATGCGAGACTCCTTCCTGCTAAACCAAGAGATCACACATGATCTCATACTAAAGCAGCATCCCGAAGTGCTCTTCCTATCAATGGAACTGCCTGCCCAATCCAAATCCACATAACCCTCCAGGTTAATCTTCATATTCTTATCATACTTGAGCCCATACTCAACTCTACCCTTTAGGTACCTCACTGCATGCTTTGAAACCATCAGGTGAACATGTCTCAATGTGTTCATAGCAAAGCAAATATCTGGTCTCGTATTCTTCAGGTACATCAAGGAAAAAATCATCTAATGATACATCGTGGCATCAACTGAATTTGATGAAGCAACACTCAATAGCTTCAGGTTCGATCCCATAGGTGTGGTCATGGCCTTGCGGTCCATCATCCTGAACCTCTTCAGTATCTCTACTGCATACTTCCCTTGTCCCAGGGAGATTCCATCCGCGTTCTGCCACACCTACATATCCAAGTCCTTTGAACTCAACAACAAGTATCCTTCTTGCAACTCTAATGACTTCCTCTTTTTTTGTCAGGAACATATAATAGGAGAATCACTAGTCTTCCACTTTCAACCTTGAAGTAAAGGTTATATTTCACTTTACTCTCAGTAAATCCTAGAGTCATCAGTAATTTGTCCGTCCTGTCGTACATGTCGAATCCTCAGGATCTTTTACAGTCACTCCCTCTGAAGTGGAGCATCATTCTCCCTCTTCCTTTCGTACTCTATTCATTGCAAAATTCTATACTGGAGTGACAAGTAGCTTCCTCTGCTACTAATATTCTATGTATCCATCTAGGGTCACTGGATACCAAGATCCTCTATCTTGAACATTTTCAAAAGTTCTTCTCGCACCAATCTGTGATATTTTCATCCTCTATAGGATTCCATCTTAAACATTGTATAAAAGGTTAATATCTTCACTCTAGGTGATCTTCAAGCTCCTCATGTATGTGTTATTCCATGGGTGTCTTTTGAGCTCATACAAGGCCTTCTTTAATCTGCACACATGAGTCTTCTTGTCATGTGTCTTAACTTCTAGTTGTTGCAAATGTCTCTTCGTAGTCTATGCCTTCTTTCCATGAGAAGCCTTGTGCTACGAATATTTCCTTGTATCCCATGATGTTTCCATCTACTGCATGATGGAACTTGTAGATACCGCATCCTAGACATCATTCTTCTTGAACTGGTACTCTCCTTCCCTTTCTTCTTGGATACTTCTGATGTCACTCAATAGTGTCACATAGCTAGAGTGTGTCTGAGGCTTCTTTCTTTCTTTGAAAGTATCGCCATATTATTCTTCATCTTGGATTATTTCTTGAACTGTCGTCACTTGTTCTTCGGAACAAGTCTCATCCTTCTTTTCTTTTAGGTGATTGTACACAATCTTTCCTACAAGTCAAATGCATTAGTTGTATGGTTAGAAACATTTCATAAGGCATATTCATAATGGAAAATTCTTATGCATAAAGATATAATCATGCAACTATTTTATCCAATACAACATTCATCCATATCTCACGGAAAATTTCTAGATGTCTTCCATCTCTACCAAGACATCATTGAGATTGTGCACTAATCCAATATGCTAGCAAAGATGTTTCATTCTAGATAAGTAGCAATGGATAGTTGTATAGCACCATGAGCTACTTACCCATCACATGCATATTAGTAGTATACTGTCATTAATGCAAACATTCTATCATGCATAATGCATTAACTAAATATAAAAAAAATGCATAACAAACCAATATCATGAAATGACAATTGAACTTATCTTTATTTGTTTCGTGAGTAGAATCCTTCTTGATCATTTAGCTTCATCATCTTCATCATTCATAACAACATCATTTCTTATCCAAATGATTAAGATGGAGAATAGGTTCTTCAAGAATTGAGTTCTTCATATTCCTCATCGCTTGATGGATCTTCTTTGAATCATGAGCACTTGATCTTCAGTTTCTCCCATATTATCTTTTCTTATTATGGGTCAAGCTTCATCTTGTGTGTGCTCTTCCTAGAGTTTGCTGAAAGTAATCACTTCCTTCTGGAACACATTCCTAGAATGAATGAATCCCATGATCTTGGGATGCCATTCAAGGTGTTTATCACAATATATTATTCTTCTTTGATTGCATCATCATAGCATCAGACACTTCCTTTTGGTGTCTTCAAGGATGACACACGAGGGCTGAGATGATCTTTAATAGAACCTGCAATGATTCTGTTGGCTCTATCCTTGGCCTCATCTCCCTCTAGCTCCTAGACCTTTCTTACTAAAATACTAATCCAAGTCAATTTCTTCAAGGATCATAGAGTTCCTATACTTCTTCTGATTTATATTCTTCTCTTCAAAATAGCTTGGTTAAGGAATAAAACATCTCTTTAGGTGTCTTTAGGGAAGACGCTTATGGTATAAGGTTATCCTTGATTGAATAAGCAATGATCTTCTTGGCCTTGACCAAGTTCTTCTTGTGGTGTTCTTGTGTAAGGCTTTAGCCTCATCTCCCTCTAGAACTGGAACCTCTCCACTTATGTAGGTGTCCAATTCATTTTCTTCAAGAATAAGTGAAATCCTATACTTTCATGCTTGGAAGTTACCAGCTTCACCAAGCTTGTCATCAAGATAGTGTGATTAGTCATATTGAAATGAGAACCTCAACTGTAAATAGCAAAAGCTTAGATCTTACGGATTTGAGGTGTCCGTCTTGGTTTCGGAGCTGGCTAATCTAGGGTTTGTCAGAGAAACCCTAATTTTCAAAGCTTGGAATTTCAAAATTCTGATTAGATAAAAAGATATACCTCTTCAAGGCAAGCTTTCCAATGTACTCCTTTTTTGAAAATGGTGGAGGGAAGCTCTCGGAACAGGAAGCCCTAGTTTACCAATTTCTTTTGCAGAAATTCTTGATACTGTTTCTAGGATATCTATGAAAGTACGACTCCTCTATGTCTAAATTTCGTACTGAGGTAACCTCATCTGTCCTCTTTCCAACACCATGAGTTTCACCAATTGGGACTTGTGATATTTTTCCCAAGGTGACGTATTTCAGGACTATTCAACATAGTGAACTTGTATGGACTTCCACGTGTCCTTGTTTCATCATCAGGGTCTGAAACGTTTATCACAGAAGGTAAAGTCTGTGCCTTATTTGGAAAATCTTGTGAAATTTAATTTGGACCTTCGTAGACCAAGATATAACAATTATCCATACGTGCTTTGTTTAGGGATGAATCCTGGAAGAGGCTGGAACCCTGATTTGGAGGAATCATATGTCCCAGATTATAGCGAATCTAACGCTAAAATTTTTACACAGGGTACATCAAGATTTTATCTTCAGTCTATGAAAATTTCATCCCCTGAGACCTTTCAATCCCGAGATATAGCGAATGTACCAAAACTACCAGTTTTAGTATTTTAGGGTTTTTCAAGCCTGAGGTCAAATTAGGGTTTGAATTTCCCGAAGTTTTACCTAACCAAAAATCTTGACCTTGGTCTCTAAATTTCGATTTTGAGGATGAAAGAAATACTATGATGGGCTCACTCAAAAATTCCTCTTATATAAAAAATTAGAGGAAATTTCAACTCAAAATGTGCCTCCTAAAAAATATTAATAAAATAATATTTATTAATTTTGGAGGAAGAAAACAAAAAAAACTACTTTTTTGTTTGTATTTTTGACATATATCCCTATGGTTTTACTCAAATTTTGATCGAGATAGCTCGTTGAGCTCTCCCGATCAAAATTTGAGTAAAAACACAAGGAGATATGTTGAAAATACGAACAACAAAAGTAGTTTTTTTATGATACGTATCCCCAACTTTATATTAAAAAATTGTTTAAGACCTATACGGTATTTCAAATTTAAATCAATTTCATTGGCTGACACATGATGACATGGAATTTGAATTAAAGTTAAAAGGCCCATTTTGAGTTGAAATTTCCTCTAATGAGCCATAGTTTCCTGCAACAAAAACTAAAAATGCCCGAAATCAAATTCTGCTTCAACAGAAAGATGCACCTTTCAATGGAGAGTTATCCTAGCCTCCTTTTGCTGATGGATTGTGGAGAGAGACCCAAAAAGTAAGATGCCCTAGATTCTGCAGCTGCATAGTGTCTTGTTCTTACGTTAGCTCTGATACCATGTTAGATTTTTATCATTTAAGAAATATGATCTTAGGATCTTATCTGAGAAAGTAACATGCACAACAATACTCACAAGAGACAAGAGACACAAAGAATTTTTCTCGAGGAAACCATAAAGGAGAAAACCCCGCAACTTCCTCAGAGATAGAATGAGCACCAATGGAAGCAGTAAAACCCAAAAACTTAAAGATGATCTTCGACAACTAATCTCTCTCACTTCTGCCAACACTTCCTCTCTCCCTCATGTGCCCTAGTTGAGTGAGTGTGTGTGTGTGTGTAGAAATGAGGAGAGCCTCACTTCTATTTATATTCTTCCATTCACTTGATTTCCACTCCAACAAGTTGGCCTCACTTGACAATTACTTACCAGGGCCGAATTCTCTAGGAGAGTCTAATAACCCTAGTGCCCCACAACTATGGGGACTTTACCCCCTTGATCAACAAGGAGGGTTAACCTTGAAACTCAATTGTGGGGACTATTACCCGACTTAAAATGGAGGGTTTGCCTCATTGACTTTACATGACTTTATTATATAAATGATTCTCCCAATAAAAAAATTGGGTGTAATATAAGATATACAAGTGAATACATTCTGAAGTTACAAATACATCAACAAGATTTAGGGCTTAACATGCCCCCTCTTCTTACAAGTGTTGTCCTCAATGCTTAGGTGGTTTTGGATGCATCTGTATGAAGGACTCATTTTCCCATGTCAAAATTTGCAACAAGTAAGTTCTTCCACTTGATGGGGTACTTAGTAATAACCTGAATTTGTAGTTTTTTGGTCCTTGTTTCAATGATTTGTTCAGATTCCAGTATGATTTTTCCTTCTTCAAAAATCCTTTGATGACAATGTTGATATCCCTGTTGTTTCATCAATTTTTGGCATCCTTAGGATTCAGAGAAATCCTTGTTGGTGCTCTATGTAGTCTACCACTACTTGAACTGTAGAGTTTCCTTCCACTACTTCAACCATGTGCTCCATTTCATTCTTTTAGCCATAGGGGTATCTATAAGGTCTAATGCTAGAAGGATTGCTTCTTGTAATTAAGTGAATATCATGGTCCAAATCTCAAACAAGAGGAATACTTAATGAAATATATTCAAATACCTTGGAAGGCTTATTAATGATCCCTTGGAAATTTGGGGAAATATGAGCCTTAGATGTTTGAACATATAGTGAGCATAAATATGTAATTACACCTTGTTGTCTTTTTGTTAACAAATTTTCCATATCATTAGAGTCGATCACCTCGCTTGGTTTCGTTGTCATACCAGTTAGCACAAATTCTTTTCCTTCCTAGGAAAATTCCATGAAAATCTTATGGAAAATAAAAGCCACCGTTCCCAATGATTGTAACTATTAAATCCCTAACACAACATTAGCACCACCCTTTGGGATAGAAATCATGGGATTATTCAATACACATTCCCCCATAGTAAGATTGATATTATGGCATTTCCATGAACAATTGATGGCTCCTCCATCTGCAATCATTACTTGATATTCTGGTGTTGGATATACAAAGAAATTGAGATTGTTGGCTACTTTACATCAAATGAAATTACGAGTACTACCATAATCAATCAACATTGCTACCTTTTTATTTTTGATATACCCTTCGATCTTGAGAGATTGAGGAGTGCTAATTCTATCCAGAGAATAACTAGATATGGTGCGAGTAATCACTTCTAGTTCATCCTCTTGTAGCGGTTCCTATTCTTTATGTTCTTCCTCTTCACAATCTATGTAGATAAAAAAAAATTCACCACACTGATGTCCCTTACCGTACTATTGGAACCCAACAACTCCCCTTGATTTTGTATGAAACAAAGAGATCCCTCATTAAAATTTTATAAATATTTAGCTTTTGGTTTTCTTATCTTATTTGGTTTGGTAGACAATTCTTTTACTTCTTTTCCTAGTTTTTTTTTTGCATCACGTTTCCTTTGGCGTGGTGATTTGACTCATATGTACCATTTGGCTCTTTGACTTTTTGGATGCTCAATAACACTTTTATGATTTGTATTAAACTTAATTGAATTGGTTCCATGCTTAGGAAATCTCATGAATTTATCTTTCTTTTCATCAATGATTAAACACACATTTAATCATTGAATTGGTTCCATGCGTTGAAGTATGAGTTACTAGAAAAATAGAAGAGATAATATCATCATTTAGAATAAGATGCCATGCGTTTCATATTGCTGAAATCTCGATGAGCTCACTGAGAATATGTTTCCCTCCATACATAGAAAATATCGAACAGTCTGCCAGCTAAAGGAGTTTGCATAAAGTAGTCTTATATTAAGGAATATCAATAAAGAATTCCAACAAAAGTGCACATTTGTAAGGCTCGTAGAAGATTTAAAAGAGTAACTGCTTCACCAATTAATAAAGAACCACCACAGTCATTAAAAACCTCGAAATGGAAGCCTAAACTATAGCATGTTAAAAAGGTAATATATCCAAATCACAAGTTTTGAGTCATGAAGTCGGGAAAGGAGATAACAAGAATTATTTTTCAGGTTTGTTGAAGAATAACATAACGCTCCAGGAAATAAGTGGACAGTTGTTGGAAGTAGTATCAAATTGTATCCTGTTACTTAAGTTTTATACTAATAAAATTTGGCTATCCATATATTAAATTTTATACTAATAAAATCTGGGTATCCATATTTCTGCCATCAGTTTACCATTCATATCAAATCAATGGAATGAAGGGAGAATTTCTTTGTCTTTTTGTTATTTGTTGTTTAGCATATTTATTTGATCACTATTTAATATAATTTATCTTACAAGAAGTCTCTTAACTATCTTTCCCGTCACACAAATATTTCACAATAATTATTTCTTTCTTATTTTGCATGTTCGAAAATGAAGATTTGACGAAGCAAATTCCTAGAAGATAGCATAAAAAAGGGGGCCAGTTCATCAGACTAACCAGATTAGGAAAATGGAGAATATATTGTGGAATTTAAGAATTATGTTTGATTTAACGCATAGAAAAAAAATGCAGAGATCCATCGTTCAATTAGTCGGGTCATTGTAAAGAATTTGTGATTTCCTGTCACTTAGGAATTCATTATTGTTCATCTTGGCTTATAAAAGAAGAGACAATTCGATTGTACAGAGGGAGGAGGCTCTGTCGAAAATCCTTGGAGATTGTTTTCCCAGAAGTTCTATTGTTTTCTCCTGTGGTTTCGAGTCCTTAATACTGGAGGAGAAGATTTGAAACAATTATAATGCTTAAACTTGTTTTTCTGGATTGATCTAAAAGCAGTTTTAGTTCTCTATTGAATACTGCAATGTTATTAGAGGTTTTCTCACATACATATGTACATTGTATCTTTCTTTGATCTTTCTCTGTATTTACTTAATCTTCTACGTATATATACTGAGTTATTATATGTAGACCTGTTCTTTCAAGAAATCGAACTTACATGCTGTCTTATATCCTTCTGAATTTATCTGAATGCTATCATAATAGGTTTCATACCCTGTTATTTGATTATTTGTTTAATTCCATATTTTCATTACCCTTAAATCTATGTTCACTTTGTTAAATACATGAGAAGGCACAACTATCTTTTACACAAGTATGAGATTGTATGACGATTAATTTTAATTGATTTTTTGTCTTGAATTTTATATAATATTCCTTTCATAGAAATTGTTATTTTCTTATGAAATGTAAAAAGTTATGTTTTAGTTATAGATGGGATGGTGTCTATAGTTAAACTTATACTTTAAATATATTCGACTTATCTTTGCTCTTGCATGATAGTTTAGAAAATAGATAGTTTAGAAAATAGATTAGATAGAATTTGTTTTCAAATCATATTTATAGTTTTATTTCATATTAGAAAGTTACAGGTTAGTAATAGTTGTTAAAAATGTTTATTTTCAGTTATTGAAATTTGCATTATAGATTAGTTAGGCATGAGTAGTTTTTATTATTTTCTTTAAATTAGTCCATTTAATTACAAGACTCTCTTGTTGAGAGAAAATCATAGGGTAGTAGGACCCAAACCTATGAGGGATAGATATTTCAAACATACCGAGGGTTGTGTTAAGTGCCTTGTGTGAGATTTCTCTCTGTGTTGGCCTTAGGATATAAAATACAACCAACAAGCACTTGTGTCATAATTGAAGCATAGACCTTTCACTGTTCTTTCCTCTAGTTGTTGAGGTGTCAACTTCTAAGGTGAGTTAGAAGCAAGAACACCATTCTCTCAGTATGTGTTGGAATTGGTATTTTGTAATGCAACTAAAATTAATAATTTATTATTAATTTCTACTGAAGAATACTTTATTTATTTTTTTAAATATTTTTAACAGAAAGTAAAATATAAAACATTTGTAATGAATTATTATTTATTAATAAAAGATACTGAAGAGAACAGAAGTAGAATAGTTGTTGAAGATTGTTTGCTAACCCACAAGAGGAAAAGACAAGTGGTTGAAGCTACTAAGTGAGAACTGAATATGCAGGAGGAATCCTCACCAAAATCAGGCACAACTCCTAGTTGAGTGCTAAAGAGCAGGAGGCTCATAGATGACCAAGTCCTAGGAAAAATATCCATTAGCAAGCTGGGAGGCTAGCATTGGACGGGGATTGAATTTGTTAATGCAAGAGATGGTGCATTAAGTGGATTTTGCTCTTGTGGTTCATTGAATAGGCTCGGGGGTTCTGTAGCAAGTGACTTGGCTTCTCTGGGAGTTGGTTGGGAGGAACGACTATTCCATTTTTGTTTTCCCAACATTTTTTCCAAGTTCTTCCTCTATGTTTTTATTTACAGTAGGATGTTTCATTTTAAGATCTAGAAGTGTTGCTATATTCATTAAGTAGAAATGCTCATTAAGAAGAAATGTTTGATTTTATTGCACACTTAACTAACTTGTATTGATATGATTTTCTATGTATAAATCCTAAATTAGCTTATGTTTTTTTTTTGTTAATAAGAAAGATAATTTATGTTACTGTATGATACAAAACAAGTATACAATTGGTCCCCTTCAGCTGAAAGAGCCATGCTGGACCAAGAATATTATTTAGAGAGATCATTCTATCATTACCCCAATTCCTCCCTCCCCTTATCTTTCTAAGACTCTGGTCATCCAAACCCCTTCCCACGTTACAATCGTTCACATTAAAAAGATTGCAGAGATGGACAACCTTCTGGGTCTCAGAGTAGTAACTACACAAGGGCAGATAGCTGGTGTGAACTTCCCTATTGATTACATTCATAATTTTGAACAGAAGTACTCATTAAAGGAAAATACAAACAGAGTGCAACTACAGAGCAAAAAAAAAAGAACATTATAGATAGACACAAACCCGAAAAAAACCCCTTCCCTTCCGTGGGCATTATTGCGGCTGTGGGTCAACGGGTCAGCATGGCGGCATCGAGGGCTTCTCCCTCGTGCTCTATAGCAGGTCCCCCGCCAACTGATTCAGCATTCTAAAACCTGCAACGCTCCCCTACTTCCATTATCGGATCATGACTAGTGATTCCCTGATCCCCTGTGCGAGTTGCAGGTTCTTCTGGATGTCACTCGCTAACAGAATGTGAACCGTCCAGAACAGACTAGATTATAGGGGCCGTCCCTGATGGTTCTCATATTCCCTGATTAGCTCGACCTCCTTTAGAACAATCAGGGCTTCCACCCGAGTTGGTGTCTCCGCCATGTAGTGTGCCCCCTAGTTAAACGCCATGGAAGCTGAGAAGTAATCCATAGACAGGGAACCATTGGGTGCATAGACTTGTGAACTATTATCCCCCTTCGTTCTTCCACTTTTCCCTCGGAGACGCAAAAATCTCCACTGTTGAGCCTTTGAATCATAGAGCCGAATATTTCGAGAGGCTTGCATGAAAATGTAAACAAAACTAAGTCTTCCTACGGTGATCCTCTCATAATCCATAGAGGCATATATAGCCACCCCCTTTACCTTGTTGATGCATCCCACCCTCATCATCCCTAGTTGATGTTTCCATTTCACACCCAGAGAAAATATGAGCTTGTAGGTCCAACTCCATTTTCTCTGCTCCAAATCGTTCCCTCCATGCGAAATATTGGCCACCCTATCCCCCATTAAAGGCCGCCTAGTATAGGACATCCTACTATTGATAGTCCCGGTACAGAGACTCAATAATTCCCCACTGGTATTCTGAAAGGGTCTAACTCAATAATTCCCCACTGGTATTCTGAAAGGGTCTGATCCGTCGTACCTCTCTGTACCCCGTGAGCTTGAAAGGGGGAATTCTTATAAATGTAGGCCTGATGCCAGATCTTCCTCACCGAATTAGATGGGCATGCAACTAGTCGCCTCCAGATCACTCATTCGCCTCCCACCTGTCCTAGCCATTACATCAACTTGTGAGAATTTAAAGCAACGTGTAAAGAATTATACATCGCCTTCATTTTCATCTGACACAAGGGTGTGGAGAGGGGCCCCTGCATGCTGGATCACGTGGCCATCCAAGGGAATTCTGATTATGTCAAGGAGGTGGCATGTGAGAGAGGAATCAACAATTGACATGGATGGGGAGAGATTTAGATTGCACTTGTCTTGCATCGGGGGCCGAGGAGCGGATAGTTGTTGAGGACGACCTCCATCTGTCCTCCCAATATCATCCCCTGCTAGTGCTTCACATCTTCTCCATAGAAACGCATCTCTCTTGTTGTCGCCATTTTCCTCTACATGGAAGGAGCTCCTTTTACCAACCCCTCTATTTTCTATGGCGTCCACCACCCTATTTCTTGTCTGTTTAACATGCGAGAAAACTACTTCAGGGTTGTCCCTTAGCGACCTTCTCAGTGGTGTAAGCCTACTCTCCCATTGCCAGTTTTTGGAAACCTGGCCTATGGTTGCTCCATTTTGCATCCTTTTGGCTATGGCGATGAACACCAGTGAGTTCCCTACCATGATCAACGAGGTTCAGTTGCTATGGACTTCCCATGAGACCCCATTTATGAGGCCTTCAAGCTCTGCTAAGTTGTTCATGATGGTGCCTATGTTTCCCTAATAGATGCTAAGAATTATGCCCTGCGAGTCTCTAACCGCTCCACCAAAACCAACCGGTCCCGAGTTCCCTTTTTCATCCTCGTCGAAGTTTAATTTGAAGGTGCCCTTTGGAGGACTTTGCCATGAGTCAGAGCTGCTCGACTGCTTAATCATTTTACGGGGTCATGCGTTGTTCACAGGTAACGTCCAAATTCTCCACCCTTGAATAATTTGTTTTTATCTTGCTTCTGCTGAATAATACTACTGTGTCCATGGAGTGAGCATAATGGTTTCTTTTATATGGGCTTCTATAGTCACCCAAATTTCTTCCACTCGTCGCTTTTTATTTTCAAATTTTTTTAAGTTCCTGGTTTTCTAGATTTCCCAGACCATAAAGCCTGGGAAAAACTCCCATATTCTATTCAATATATTGATTTTGAATACATTCTTAGGCCATTCGATTATGTTGAGTCAGGTATTCCTTTACACATGTGGTCTTTTTTAAATATCCTGACGCCTTTGTCCCATATAGCGTCCGCTACTGGACATTCGTCGAGCAAGTGGTTTATAGTTTCATTGATATTTTTGCAAAGGTTGCATCTTGAAGGACCCGATATCCCCCAAAATTTTATATTATCCCAAGTGAGGATGCGACGCTTGAGAATGAGCCAATAGAAATCCGCAACTTTGGGCCACCATTTTCCTCCCCAGACTTTTCTCCATTTAGCCTCTTTTTCCAGCCTGTGTGTTTTCGTCAGCAACCCTATGGCCTCTTTAATACTGAACCTTCCAAGGTTGGAATAGCCCTAGTGTATCTTATTCAGACCATCATGCCAGGGGATCTTCCTTGAGCATAGTTCCATGTAAAAATCCTCCATGTCCTCTGTTGGTGCCAGAGGTTGCCACCATTCTTTCCTTTTCCATGTCCGGAATATTTTGTCAAGAGACGCAGGCTCCCAAAATTCCTTTACCTTTTTCATCGGACTATTCTGGAGATGGTATATAAGAGCTAGAAAGTCGTCTCAATCGTCAATGCTTGGCTTATGGTTTCAGGCGTCACTGACAAGCCTAGCATTTCTACCATCTCGTACCTCCTAGAAATTGTGACTTTGGATGATGTTTCTATTTTCCTGAGCCGATTTCTAGATATTGGAACATGGGGGATCCTCCCCAAATCTTATCAGTGATTGTTTTGGCCAGTGGGGTTCATACTTCTCATGCCATATCTTTACCCAGGGTTCTTCCTCGTGATTTATCAATTTCCACCTTATCTTAGCTCCCCTAGCTTTATTAACATCTAGTGGGTCACAAAGGCCTAATCCTCCCACTTCTTTGGGTTTACATACATTTTTCCAGTCCACCAATGGCCATTTCTTGTGGTTGTCATCTCCTCCCCAAATAAATTTCCTTTGAATATTCATGATATGCTTTATCACTAATTTCGGTGCTGCTAAAACTAAGAATAGATAGAGAGGCATAGCCTAGAGGACAGACATAACTAGAATGAGTCTAATGGGAAAGTTAAGGGCTCTATAAGTCCACTGGCTAAGTTTCTTCTTGAATTTGTCCAGAAGATCCTTCCAAGAGACATGTTTTATGGTTGATTCTATAAGGAGTGCTCCTAAGTATTTTGAGGGGATCCTTCCTTCAAAGAATTCCATAGTCCTAAAAATATTTATTTTCATGGTATTAAAGAAGTATACCTGGGATTTATCCTTGTTTATTTCCAGACCACTGGCTTCAAGGAAAGTGTCCTTCCCGTCCTTTATACCTATTTTCTCTTGAATCGTGGAAGGAACCATGAGCATAGTATCATCTACAAATTGTTAATGAGTTTGAGGTTCCATCCCAACTTCAAGGGTTATCCCTTTGAGCTTATTCTTCATTCGTAAGTTCTTGAGCATTCTTCCTAGCCCCTCAGCTGTTATAATGAACAAAAAGGGAGATAGTGGGTCACCTTGTCTAATTCCTATTGAAGCCTTGAAGGGTGAGGAAGGAGTACCATTAACAAGAATGGAGAAGAAGGCCGATGAAACCAATTTCATGACTCACCCTGTCCATTGGTTTGAGAAACCGAAATCCTAAAGTACACCTGCTAAGAATTGCCAATTCAATTTATCATAAGATTTAGATAGATCTAATTTCAATAACATACCTGGTATTTTCTTGGTTTTGACTGAATGAATGGCTTCATGGATCAGGATGATTCCATCCAGAATTTGTCTTCCTTCTATGAAACCCGCCTGCTCAGGGGAAATGATTATAGGAAGCAGGGGACGAAGTCTGTTGGCTATAACCTTAGAGATGATTTTATATATGACATTACATTAGGCAATCAGTCTGAGTTTTCCTGGATCCTCCGTTCTTGTTTCTTTTTGGATAAGTGTCATGAAGGTTGCATTCAAAGATTTTAGAATATTTCCTATCTTCCTCGAATCCTCCTCTAGAGCCCAAACTTCCTCTTTCAGCCAGTCCCAGCAAGCATGGAAAAAATTGGTGGTAAACCCATCAGGTCCCGAGGATTTATCATTCTCCATTTTCTTAATCGTTGTGTCAACTTATCCTAGCTCAATTGGTTTCAGAAGCAGGAGGTTATGCTCTTCCATTATAACTTTTGGGATATGCCTCAGTACCTCCCTCTGTGCTTCGTACCTGTCCTAGTTAGGTTCCTATAGGATTTTAGCGAAATAGGAGTTCAAAGGTAGTTCGAGGTCCTCTTGGGTTTCGACGATATGCCGTTCTTCTATTTTTAGTCTAGCCATCCAGTTGCCCTGGCAATGTTGAATGGCTTCTTTGTGGAAGAAACTGGTATTCCATTCCCCTTCTTGGAGCCACTTGACTCTAGATTTTTGATTCTATAATATTTCTTCCTGTTGTTCTCTTTAGCTGAATTCATGGATCAATGCTTTTTATTACTCCTAAATTTCCTTTGTGAAGCCATTCTGCATCCCTATGATTTTCACCTCTTTGATTTTGCCATCCAACTCGACTTTCTCCTTAAATATGTTACTGAATGATTCTTTGTTGCATGTCTTGATTTTATATTTGAGGATTTTAAGCTTTTGTTGGAACTGGTACATCTGTGTTCCTCTAATGGTTGGAATTTCCTCCCACCATTCATTTAGTTTCTCCAGGAATTCCGCATGGAGAAGCCCAAAGTTTTCAAAAGATGGTCTTTGCAGGTTGAACCCTACGCTATCCCACTACAGCTTAATTGGCCAGTGGTCGGATCTGGATGATGGGAGTACCACAGCCCTTAGTTCTCTCCCATTCATCATAATAGATTCTGAGACCATAAAGCGATCAATTCGACAGGATATTCCCCTTTCCCCTATCTTTTATTATTCCATGTGAAGGTATCGTTGTTTGTTCTGACATCCACCAATTCAAGGTTCTCAATAACTTGATTAAAATACTCACTGATTGGGTTTAGCTACCTTATCCCCCATTTCTTTTCTTCCAGATTCATGACCAAGTTGAAGCCCCCTCCAATAATCCAGGGTTTTCTTGGAGGGATTTGAACCTATTCTACGTTTGGACTTTTTTATAGAATCTGGTCCCGTAGTCTTTTTGGTCGTTCTTTTCTTGTTTTGAACTCGACTAAACCCCTCTGAATCTTGGTTTTCTTGGTCTTTCGTTCCTTCTGGTTTTTTGTTCTGCGGGAATTATCTAAACAAGTGTCCATGCTCGTGAGAGCGCCGACATCTGAGCGGTATCTATTCATAATCTATTGCTTGAAACCAATCCTCATCCTCCCACGTTAGGTCTATTCCATCTGGAAGATCCTGTGAGATATCAGGATAGATGTAGATCCAAGCATATGATGTATACCTCCTTTGTCGGATATTCTCTAAGACTTTTACAAAGTTTCCTAGGATGTTCCCAATGTCCGTTAGGATTTCTTCTGTCTAGTATTCCGTAGGAAGGGAATACATTTTGATCCATACCGGGGCTATTGTGAGATTTTCCTTGTCTAGATTAAATCTTTCTTTCCATGGCCTTAAGAATAGACTTGGATAATTAAAGAAATAAGGATCGCTCTCAAATATTTTGGTCCCATCTTCTTCGTTAAAGAAGATGACCGTAAAGAAACCTTTGGCTCCCAGTTGTAGATCATAGTAGCCTTGTGGTTTCCAGGTGGTGTTTATCCACCAAACTAAGGTCTTCTCCGTGGGACAAATTCCAACAAACTTGCCAATGAGGGTGCGCTCCTTCATGCAGGTGATGTCTTCCCTAATGTGATCCGGTTTCATTTGGATCTTTAGTGATGTCTTCGATTTTGGAAAAAATTGCACCGCTCTTATGTATTCTCCCATTTCCTTAGTTTCTTTACTGAATCCACTTGTGCTTTCCCCATATTTCCCCATATGGGTATCGGGTACTGTCCTTTTTCCTTTATCTTTCTCACTTTCCAACTTTGAGCACTAAATAGGGGGCTCTTCCCTAGCGTCCACTGTCTTTTTCATCCTAAGACCCCCCCGATCTTAGGTATAGGCTTAAGCCTCTGGCCCAAATCTCAAGAACTGACAAACCCTACAACTTGCTTCCTCTGTTAAACCTCCTGCCTCTCAGCTCCTAAATTAGCTTATGTTTTGTTTATATCTACAAATGAAATAATATTTAGGAAAGATGTTTAGATTGGGCATCCATACTTGAGTTAGGAATTGCTTAATGATTTATATGTTGAAGAATCAAATTCCTTACTCAAATATCTAAATATAGTCGAATCATATATGTTATTTTCCTATGTTTTAGATCTAGTTTAATTTCAATCACATTAGTAGAATTGATATATTTTATAAATTACAGTAGCAATAGTTAAATGTTTAAATACTAAACAAGTTACAAATCGAACAAAGTCAAGGTAGATAAGTAAATAATCCAAGATTTAACGATTATGAACTAGCAGACAGTTATACAAACTCTACGGATTACAATCTAGCTAATTACTAGTCCTAGAATCATATTCATCTACAGTCGTAAAGTGACATATATATACTGTAAAAATATATTACAAAACAATCACCTACGTAATAATTCTAACTAATATAATTTATCTAACTAATCCTTTACGGATCTCATGTTAAACGTCAAAAACATTTTTAAGGAAATTGTATTAAATCTACATATAAGATGCAAGTGTTTTAATTCCAAAGACTGGTAGTAATCCTATCTACGATGGTCTCCAAGTATTAAATAATACCGTAAGAAAATATTGATTAAATATAAACCAAATCGCAATCATACATAACTGTTAAGCTATGATTTACATATAAAAACTATTCCACATAAGCCACAAGACTCAACGAGTCACATAAATATTAAATAAGTTAATTAACTATGGTCATAATCCAATTCTCACACCTGACGTTGTTATATAAAATATTAACATAAGATACACATATAGTAGTTAAACCGATGCAGTATAAACCAAACGAAACCCTCATATGGGTTAGTATTAACATAAATACTACTATCTCTACATACTTACATTATGAACATAGATTAAGGTTTTAATTATATCATCAAAACATATGCACGGTCGTAATATTATCGAAGGATGGAAGCATGTAAATAAAAAGATTAACCACTGAATATTTTTGCAATAGAGACCCTAAAGGTTGTTTCCATTTATTTATACAGAAATCACATTGTGCAGAGTGTGGTTGTATGTCCATCTACGATGTCTTCCACTTTGGTTTTAAAAAACAAATTTAAACTTCAAATAATAGAGTGAATGATGTGGAAGTAAAACCATATGTGATGGCACCCATAGTAACACACAAAAACCAAATATTTAAAAATAATACACTTAAACTCTTTATGAAGAAAAAGGCTATAAAATCCCTCTATAAATAGAGTGTCAATCCCTTGGGGGTGGAACCCAAAACACACAACACTTATCTTGTGCAGAGCTAGAGTTCCTCTCGTCTTAGGTCCTTAATCCTAGACTTAAGTACCCACAACAAACCATTTTATGATTTAAGCTACGGCGGGTGCATTGATTTAATTCAAATCGTATGAAATAAAAACAAAGATAGGGGTTTTTCCTTACTTGGCACGTTCTAAGACGCAGGCCTGGGAGGAGGTGACCCTGTCGCCTTCCTCTCCAGCAATCCAACCCACAACAAAGAGTTTCATGGCGGTTAAAACATGTAATCAAACCTTGTAAAACAAGTTAAATGTAAATATATATACATTTTACCCTTACCTGGTGTGAGATACAGAGAGGCNAAGACCCTTATCCCTCCTCTACCTACACGAAACCAACAATATAGTTTGAGTTACAAATAATCCATCAAAAGAAATAAAATTTAATTAAAAATTTGTAGAAGTCAAACCTTATTTATCTGGTGAAGGTAGCGACGGTATGGAGCAGATAGCTGGAGCAAAGAAACTAGCTGCATATGGCCATGGATTCCATGAACAAGAAACCAAAACCTCAACAAAAAACCAAGTGTGCAACATCAAATACTAGCAAAGTTCACACAAAGAAGCAACATAATTTCTCCATTAATAAGAGAAGAGATCGGCTCTCTCCTTCTTACAAAACAAACAACGATAGTGCAGGGTTTGTACAGTGAAGGACACATTAAAACTTCCACCAAAAAAACCTAACAGAAGAGCCTTACAAATGGACGGGCATGAAGTAATCACAAGGCCAACATGGAGGCTTGGCTACGCTGTCAAATCACAGCCATGGCACGCTTTAAGGCAAGTTAAGTAATAGTACAATGCTTTCAAAACCTCGACTAGAACAATAATAACATCTCAAATCATTGTTGGAAACCATTGCAACTATGCCGAGAATCCATATACATAACACATAAACCATTGCATTATAATTTATAACCATTGAATTATCACATTATAAACCTTCACACCATTGCATTGTAAACCAACGAAGGGTTATATAATATTAACCCTCGACACTATGGTCTAGACCATAATTCATTTACACTTTGAACACCTTACAACTTCGTGCTTTAGGACTGGGTCCTTTACATTGTATACCATGATATTAGGCTATGGTAAGGCCCATAGACTCTAAATATTAAATTGAAACTTTATTACATTAAGGGTGGGATCAAGACTATGGTATAGTCTCCCAATCCTTGGGGATTTCAAATCCCTGGTAAACATATTAAAAACGAAAGCGAGGAAATTGTAAAACATCACCTGCAGGTGTACTTGAATGCAACAATTGGACTTTTCCATTACGGAAGCTAGAGAAACCTACCATAGTAAGCGATTTGAGATCAGTAACTGATAAACATCATTAACTTAACACATGAGTAAGACTACATGTTAAAAATTGTATGAATAAATACATGTACAAAAAAACATTTGTGTGAATTTTTTAGGTGTGTGATAGAATATTATCAAAGCATGGTTACAACACTAGGCATGAGCCGAATCAACACTAAAATTGTTAAAGAAACCAAAAAACTAACTTTACTTTATTTTTTGGTTTAATTCTCTTACAAAATAGGAAGAGAAGGATAAAAAAAAAATTTGTAGGAAAAACGTGGTAGAAGTAGGGATGTTTCCAGAAGAAGAGTCTCACCTAAGAAATCCTATAAATAACGAAGAAGGTAACTTAAGGGATGGGGAGATCTGGGTAAACTTGAATGGAATTCAAGATGATAAATATGAACTGCAAAGAACTGTTAAGGAATTAAGATCATATCTAAAAAGAGTTAAGGAGGATAATGAACGAATCCTAAAAGCTCAAGAGGATAATGAACAAATCTTAAAAGCTCAAGAGGAATTAAACACTATTTTATTAGATAAAAATACATAATTATGAAAAGAGAAAAAACAAGGAATTTGAACATATCATGCCTAAAACTGCACCTTACAAACATAAGGGAAGGAAACAGGAATTTTCCAGTCATAAAGTTGGAAGTTCCGGCGAGGAATTAGTCAAACATCACTCAAAAAAAAAACAAGATTCAAGCGAAAGTAGTGATGATAATAAAAGTAAAAATAAGTACAAACCATATGAATAAATCTATGGGGAGTTTAAAAATATTATATTTCCAATGTTTAATGGTGAAATTGAAAAAGGAGAAGAAGCAGAAGCTTGGTTGTTAGGGATGAAGAAATACTTCCAAATCCACAATTACTCCGATGAACTAAAAGCTAAAATGACCATATATAATCTGTCTGGAAAAGAATATATATGGTAGCATGATATAAAGAAAGTAAAGGGAATAAAGGAAATATATTTAACCTAGAAAACTTTTAAAAATCATTTTAAAAGAAAATACTTTTCAGAACAGTATTATAAAGAGAAGGTTAAAGAGTTTTATGAATTAAGACTAGGAGCTATGACTATTGAAGAGCTATGCGGTAAATATTTGAGTCTGCTTCATTACATACTTTATATAATTGATGAAAAACCTAAGATACAACATTTTATCAATTGTTTTCCTATCATGTGTAAAGAATGAATTGAGTATGACAATCTGAATACTTCAGAGGAAGAAATGAGAAAGGAAAATTTTTGTTACAACCAAAATAAAAATAAAAGAGAAAGTGTACCAATTTGGAAGAATAAAAGATGCGATAATTTTGATCCGAGAAATAAAAATAATAAATTCCAAAAAAAACAAGGGGAGTAATTACAAATGGTATCGAGGCAATAACTACAAGAATTATAAACCACGGAATTCTGCAGTAAAGGAAAGAGAACCTCCCACTAATTTTACCAAGAACAGTGCACAACGTGAACCCTTAAAATGTTCGGAATATGGCGAGCGACATTATTTTATAGAATTCCCAATAAGAAATAAAAAAGTTAATGTTCACTCCATTCAGGAAGTGGTTACAATTGGAGACATGGCAAGGAGCATACCTAGAATCAATGCTGCATTGGAAAACCGGCAAGCAGACCATCAAACCTCCATGGTCGAGATTGAAGGCATGATAAAAATTAAACCTATTTCCATCTTGATTGATTCAGGTGCAAGTTTCAGTTATATGTCACCTAGAATAGTTGAATGATGTAAATTAGTACCAGAAAATTTTGATAAGTTATGGCTAGTACAGTTAGCCACATGTACTAAACACAAAGTTACTAGTTATATTAAAGAATGTGAATTATTAATGAATGATTTCATTACACATGTTGATGTGAATATTTTACCTTTAGGTTCCTATTATTTATTAATAGGAATGGATTAGATAGAAAAACACATAGTAATGCTAAATTGTTTTGACAAAACCTTTACATGCATAGATGATACTGGGAACCCTATAAAAATTAAAAGAATTCCAGGAAAGTTACGATGAGAGAGATCTCTACTTTACAAATGAAAATATCAGTTTGTAAAGGATGCAAAGTGTTTTTTTTATGTAATGGTTGATAAATATAATGAAAATAAAATTGAAATATAAGACATACCTATCTTAAAGGAGTTTGAAGACATCTTTTTGAAAGAAGTCCCCGGTCTTCCTCTAAAAAGAGACATAGAATTCACAATTGATTTGATACCTAGAGCACGACCATCATCGAAATCTCCTTACGAAATGAACATAATAGATCTTACAGAACTCAAATCACAATTATACGAATTGATTTATAAAAATAATATTCCAACTATTGTTATCCCTTGGGGATCACTAGTCTTATTTGTAAAGAAGAAAGACTGAACCTTAATATTATGCATAGACTACAGATAACTAAATAAAATGACTATTTAAAATTGACACACACTACCACGGATATACAATATATTCGATCAATTCCACGGGGCAACAATATTATCTAAAATAGACTTCAGGTCTAGATACCATTGGGCGTGGATCAAAGATGGGGACATCTTTAAAACTACGTTTAGGACTCGTTATGGCCACTTCAAATTTGTCATAATTACTTTTGGGTTGAAAAACCTACCCGTTGCATTCATGTGCTTGATGAATAGTATTTTAATGAACTATCTGGAAAAGTTTGTAGTTGTCTTCGTAGATGACATACTAATATACTCAAAGAACGAAAAAGAACATAAAGAGCATTTAAATATAATTCTACAAGTACTAAGAGAACAAAATATGTATGCTAAGTTCAGTAAATGTGATGTCTTTGAGGATATGATTCAATATCTAGGACACATAGTGTCGAAGGATGGAATCTCTATTGATCCTGAAAATATTTCAGGCTATCACTGAATGACCAGTTCCTAATAATGTAACCGACATAAGATCGTTCATGGGAATTACTAACTATTATCTAAAATTCATCGAGGGATTTTCTAAGATATCCTACCTCATAAATTCATTGCAGAAGAAAGGTAAAAAGTTTGAGTGGATTGAAAAGTGTATGCAAATCTTTAATAAATTAAAACATCTGCTAACTATTGCCCCTATCCTAAAGATTCTTGATCCCTTCAAGGATTTCGTTGTATGTACCGATGCTTGTAAAGAAGGATTAGGAGGGGTATTAATACAATAAAATTACGTCGTAGATTATGAATATAGAAAATTAAAGAGACATGAAAATAATTATGCTACACACGAATTGGAACTTGCTGCAATACTTCACACATTAAATATGTGGCAACATTACCTCATTGGAAAAAACATTATGCTTATGTTAGATAACATAAGTCTAAAATATCTATTTGACCAACACAATTTAAAAGCTAGACATGCAAGATGGTTTTCTTTCTTAAGTGCATATGATTTTGAAATCAAACACATAAAAGGAAAGGAAAACAAAGTTGCAGACACTTTGAGTCGTCACACAAATTTACTATTTGCAAGCAACAATTATGAATCTGATCTAGAAAATCAGATCTTAAGTGCAAATTTTTTTGATAAGGAATACCAAATTCTAAAAGAAAAGATTGTTGAAAATGAACAAAATCAAATAAAAATAGATTTCATCCTAAATAGAAGGAGATTGCTACTGCATAGAAATAGGCTATACATACCAAATACAACAAAAATCAAATTAACAACAATGAATGAGTTACATAAACAACCATATTCAGGACATCCTGGATATCAGAAGATGATCACCATGATTAGAAAATATTTCTTTTTTCCTAACATGAAGAAAGACGTAGCAGAGTACTTAGCTCACTGCATAGAATGTTAGAAATTCAAGTAAGAACACCAACATCCAACAGAGTTGTTGCAACCTCTACCAATTCCGGAATGGAAGTGGGAAACAATTAGCATGGATTTTATAACAAGCCTACCAAAGAATTTCAGACAACATGATTCAATCATGGTTGTAGTCAATAAGTTAAGTAAAGCAGCTCATTTTATTCATATAAAATCTACCTATAAGGTTTTTAACATTGAAGATATTTTTATGAAAGATATTTTCAGGTTACGTGGTGTACCAAAGGTAATAGTCTTAGGACGCAAAATCTACAGGAAACTTCTAGAAAGATTTGTTTAAAGGGTTAGGCATACAATTGAACTTCAGTACTGCGTATCATCCACAAATGGATGGAAAGACTAAAAGGGTAAACCAAGTCCTAGAAGACATTTTAATAATGTATGTAATGTACAAACCAGGTAAGTGGGAAGACTACCTACACTTAAAAAAAATTGCTTGTAATAATAATTTTCAAGTATTAGGAAGTATGAATCCTTTTGAAATTTTGTATGGATGTAAATGTAATACTCCAATTTCTTGGAGAATTCCAGTTGATAGGTTGATGTTAGGACATGATTTTTTAAAATATATGGAACTAACTGTGAAATAGGTGTAACTAAACTTTAAGGTTTCCCAAGACAGGAAGAAAAGTTATGCCAACCTAAAAAGAGCTCCTAGAGAGTTCCAGGTGGCTGAACACATGTACATAAAGGTAAATCCCAAGAAAATCTCCTTGATATTGGTGAAGTACTCAAAGTTGACACCAAGGTATTGGGGGCTATTTTTAATTTTGGCTAAAGTAGGGTCGGTTCTATACTAGTTAGCCCTACCACCCACTATTAAAGTGATAATGTTTTTCACGTTTCTATTTTAAAAATATATATTCATGACGCTACTCATGTGATCGATTGGAATGTTATCCAGGTGGAACCCAGAGGATATTTCTAGGAGGGACCAAAGAGTATTCCCAATAAGAGATAACTTTTACTCTAGAATCGTATCATCAAACAAGTGAAGGTGAAATGAGAGAACCTTAGTCCGAAATAATATACTTGGGAACTGGAAAGTGTTATTTGAGAGGCATATCCAGTCCTATTCCAAGATGAGGAAATGGAAGAATAAATAAGAAAGTAAGTAACATCGAATACAATGTTATACTCTAAGGGGATGTGTATGTAATGCACCTAAAATTAATAACATATTATTAATTTCTGTTGAAATACTTTATTTATTATTTTAAATATTTTTGATAGAAAGTAAAAAATAAAACATTTGTAATGGATTATTCATTAATAAAATATACTCAAGGGGACATAAGTGTAATAGTTTTTGAAGAGTTTTTTCTAACCCACAAGAAGAAAATACAAATTGAGTCAGAACTCAAGGTGCATGAGGCATCTTACCCAAAATCATGTCGCAACTTCTAGTTGAGTGCTAAAGAGCAGGAGGCTCATAAATGATCAAGTCCTAGGAAAAATTCTATATAATAGTATGTCAATTATCAAGAGGGAGGAGAGCATTGGATGAGAATTGAATTTGATAATGCAAGAGATGGCGCATTAAGTGGATTTTTCTCTTGTGGTTCAACGAACACGATCGAAGGTTCTAGAGAAAGTAACTTGGCTGCTCTGGGAGTTGGTTGGGAGGAAAAACTATTCCATTTCTTTTTTCCCAGCAGTGGTGCCAGGTTCTTCCTCTATGTTTTTATTTATAGTAGGTTGTTTTATTTTAAGATATGGAAATGCTTCTATATTCATTAAGTAGAAATTTTCCTTTAGTAGAAATGTTTTATTTTATTGCGGAGTGAACTAACCTATATCGATTTGATTTGCTATGTATAAATCCTAAATTACCTTATATTTTCTTTATATCTACAAATGATAAATGGTATTTAAGAAATTTGGTTAGATCAGGCATCCATACCCGAGTTAGGAATTGCTCAATGATTTATCTGCTGAAGAATCAAATTCCTTACTTCAATAGGTAAATATCGTTGAATCATATTTTTTCTTTTTCTATGTTGTAGATCTAGTTTAATTTCAATCACATTAGTTGAATTAATATATTTTCTAAATTACAGTAGTAATAATTAAATTCTTAAATACTAAATGAGTTACAAACAGAACAAAGTCTAGGGAAAATTATTAAATAAACCAAGATTTAACGATTATGAAATAGCATGTAGTTATACAAACTCTACGGATTACAATTTATCAGTTTGAGTTACAGATAATCCATTAAAAGAAATAAATTTTAATTAAAAATTTGCAGAACTAAGACCTTGTTTACCTAGTGAAGGAAGCAACGAGTTGGAACAGATAGCTGGAGTGAAGCAACGAGTTGCAGATGACAATGGAAACCATGACAAAGTACCAAAACACCTCGACATAAAACCAAGTACCCACCATCAAATACTATCATAGGTTACACCACGAACCAATAAAATTTCTCCATTAACAAGAGAAGAGATCGAATCTCTCCTTCTTACAGAACAAACAACAATAATGTAGGGTTCGGACAACGAAGGACACATTAAACTTCTACCAAAAAACCTAACAATAGAGCCTTACAAATGGACGGCCATGATGTAATCATGAGACCAACATGGAGGCATAGATGCACTGTCAACTCGTATCTAGGTAAATTTTTAAGGCGATTCAACTCATAGTACAACACTTTTAAAACCTTATCCAGAACAATAATAACATATCAAATCATTGTTGCAAACCATTGTAACTATGTCAAGAATCCATATGCATAACATATAAACCATTGCATTATAACCATTGAATTATCACATTATAAACCTTCATAGATTGCATTGAAAACCAACGAAGGGTTATATAATATTAATATTGGACACTATGGTCTAGACCATAATTCATTTACTCTTTGAATACCTTACACCTTTGCGCTTTAGGACTAGGTCCTTTACATCGTATACCATGAGCTTAGGCTATGGTAAGGCCCACAACATCTAAAACTTTAATTGAAACCTTATTACATTAAGGGTGGGATCAAGACTATGGTATAGTCTCCCAACCCTTGGGGCTATCAAAGCCTCAGTAAACATATTAAAAATGAAAATGAGGAAACTATAAAACATCACCTGTTGGCATAGCTGAACACAATTGTTGGACTTTTCCATTACCGCAGTTAGTGAAACCTGGTATAGTAAGTGATTTGAGATCAGTAACTCATAAACATCATTAACTTAACACATGAGTAATACTTCATCTTAAAAATTGTATGATTAAATACATTTATAAAAAAAACTGGTTAATTTTTTAAGGTGTGTGACATATTTCTAGTGTCTATTGCTATATTTTTAGCTTCAACCGTCCTTTATACCATGAAATCATTCTCCAATATTGGTGGTTCAAAGAGACACAACTAATGTTGAATGTTATCCTTTCAGGTTCCAATGAAGAGATCCAACAAATTATCTTCTGAAATGTTCTTCACCTTAATACTAAGCTTCTGAAACTCCCTGATGTGCTCTCTAATTAGACCCTTTTGCTTGAGATTTACCAATTGGATAAACAAAGTGTTGCTATTAATATCCCCATAATGTGCAATCGATTATTCTTTCAATATAGACGAAGATATAATAGATCCCTTTTTGTGGTCACAAATCTATTGGTATCATACAAATTGATCAAACTCTAAATAAATGATGCAATAGTTACCTTTTGCAAAGTTGGAACCTGGTGTAGATCAAAGAATTTCTCCATCTGGAATATCCATGTTATTGGATCATTGCCATCGAAATTTCTCATGTCAACCTTGGGAAGTTTGATACCCCTTGGTGACCATCCCTGGTGACTTCCATTACTAGAATCATTTCCTCTTGGACTATTCTTATTCATTGAATGTTTATTAACATGGGCATTATCTTTATCCTCCTTGGTATCCCGGAACACATAATCACCTGTACGGGGAGTATCACTTGAATTTTGTATGAGATTAGAAATATTTTTCATATTTTCCATCAAATACTCCTCTAAATTAACTAAATCAACTTTTTTCACAACCCCTTTCATCATTACTTCCCACTTGGACACTCAAAAATATAGGTCTTCCCACTCATCACACGTCTAGGATGAATCCTCTTGTGGTTTTAGTAGAGTGTGATATTTTCCACTTCCTTTTGGAGGCATTTTTAGCAATATAGATATATATCACACCCTAGATTTCACCAAATATAAATCCTACTGCTCAAATTTATTCAAATTTAAAACGATATACCTTCTTTAAACCCTAATTGAGAGAATGTTTAGTGGTTGACTTGGATCTTTGGTAAATATGGGAATTCATCTCCTTTGGGTCTAAATATTTTTCCTATGGTATCTTGATGTGTCCTCTTTCTAATTCAACAAGTATGACCAAATTTGGATGTGCTAATAAAAAATTAGGGAAAATATCCCACCGCTTCTTGTTCTTGGTTTTTTCAGAAGAGTGAACTTGTGCAGTATTCCACGTGTCCAATATTTCAGATATGAGGCTGAAAAATCTACCATTGATATTTTAGTTCACTTCATTCCCAATGCAAATTGTCTCATTCAATTTGGATCTTGAATGCCTCATATATGACCTTTTTCCCCCATAACACTTGTTTTAGACTAGTTGTTGGACTAGTAAAAAACTCTTGATTCCACAATGAATATCCCCAAAAATGTAATGGATCATGGTCTAAATTTCATACCACATATAGCTCATACTTTTTTTAGAGATGGGTTTTTATTCTTGCTTCCTAAATCTTTGTACAAAATAAATGATAGAGAAAATTCAAATATGACTCATTTTGAAGAAATTAGTCCTTAGGAAAGAGATCTGATCCCGAATGTTATGCAACTAAGTCCCAAAAATAGCATAAAAACAGAAGAAATAGACAAGAAGAGAGTAATCCAAGCCTTAATAATTAAGAACAGAGATAAATAGAAATCTTCTTAGATGGAGGAACCTCCTTACACAATGTACTAAGTACATAAGACAAGATAAGATACAATGATGGTTCAAATGAAAATTGATCCTTCCTATATATAAGAGAAAATGGTGTACAATAACAACTAATAGACTCACTAATAATCCCAAGACATCAATAATATGTAATACACCAAAATATAGGGGTAATGTGCCACTATATGGGGAAATGTGGCCAAAACTTAGGGATTGACATGTAAGCACTCTATCAATCATGTAATCTTTATGTTGAGAGGAATTCCCCCAAGTTGGGCTATGAGGAAACCAGGGTGAAGGAAACACCTATAGGATTCTCTCTCTTAGCCCACAACCCATTCTACTCTCTATGCTTGTCCAAATCTTCATCCATTTCTCTACATGCATCTCACTCATCCATCACATCCATGGAACTCCTTCCAAGTTTCCCACACAACACAAGAAAGGAATTCCTGTTCACTTATCCATAGTTCCCTTAGTAAATACAACCCTTACAATGTTTACCAATGTGTGGAATAAAACTCCAACATGTTATATGCTATTGGAGAACTAGCTATAGCATAAATCATGGATTCTCAAGAATATGTGAGTAGAAAAACTCAATGGATAAAGGTTCCTAGCATTCCCAACCCTTGTGATCACCTAAAACCATCTAGTTTCCCTTTAAATACACATCTTTGTCTCTAAATTCATTTTTCAGGTTATACATAGTCCGGTGATGGTCATAAACATCCATGGGGATCTCTAAATAGTGTATATTTGCATAATAGAATTATATAATGGGAGATGAATCCATAGTATATGAGATGATTATGAAAATAAATTTGACATAGCTTCTAACCATAGAAGAGAGGACTCCTAATAACTACAAACTAACTTATGGCATTTGATAGAATAGTCACAAAAATTCATTCAGTCCCATGTTTCAATAACTGAATTAGGTGAATTTTTCCACCAACCTCACACATGAATTCAATTATTGGATTGAATGGTCAAAAGGAGGCAATTGGCTCACTTAAAGCACATGGGGAATTTTGGATGAGTAGTAAGGTTGACACTTGGAAATAGAGAATTCAGTCTCCCATAGCCCCCCATTCCCTCTTCCCCTCTAGTTCTGCTTACACAACCATCTTGGAACATTTTATTATCTTCCAACTTAATATTTACCTATATTTTATGTCATCATGATAAGTCAACCACATGGTCCATATATATAGATTCATATCACATATTCCTAGCCATTAACTAGTCGGTCCTTGGCCTTGAGGTCCATGCTAGGAATTCATACTATCACATTTACACCATTTTATATTGTCTAATTCAATACATTACCATCAAATTGGGAATATTACAATATTATTATAATATGCTACCACAATCCTTGGTAGATTATGGAAATATTTGCTATAATCTAACAAAACTAAACATGGAAATTGAATTTCCTTACAAATTTGTGGGTGCATGTAGTGTAGTTACTATGACTTTGATACCATTATTGTTTTCATGAAAGTAGGTTGATAATTAGGCCTTATTATTATATTCATTATAGATTAGGATTCTATGTGGATTCCTTACTCTTTCTATATATTCAACAAATCCATTGAGACTATTTTAGGGAAAATCACAATATTTCCATGCCAAACATGAAAATGTAAACATTTTTTTGCAACATGCACTTTGTTACCCACAAAAAACAATTTATGAAACTACAATTGCTTTGTTTTGTTTTACAAAATACCTTTCACTAGGGGAATTCAATATTATTATATTACAAGATAGGAGTTTCATGAGGGATCTCTTTTCATGATAAGAGGAAAGTGACCTAGCATTGATTTACATTTCTTAGCATCTATCATGTTTTATGTCATTGGTTTTCTTATATTTTATGGTGACTTGATCTTTAGTATTCCCATTACAAATGGATAGACAATACGGGTGCCCAAATAATCATGTACCCCATTAAAATCTAGTTGTCACATCCACATCTATCATTCAAATCATAGAACATGGGGTAATTATGAAATATGTGTTTATAAATATCACCCCATGGGCCATAAATACAACTTCATAATTAAGAAATGTATGTGCATATGAAAAATACAAAACATATTGGGAATAAAACTCTATCCACATGCACATCATGCATAAACATGCATATTCATCATAAACATGCATATTCATCATAAACATAAATTAAAATCAATTTGCATTCATATACAAGAGATTAATTATCTTTTAACAAAGAATATTTAAGAAACTAGTTGTGTAAGAGCGATTTTACACCCAAACATATGTATCAATTGCATATACAAACCCCAACATGGGCTATGAGGACACTAGGGAAAAGGTAACATCTACAATATTCTCTCTCTTAGACCACAACCCGTTTTCTCTCATACTTAGCCAAAATTCCCACCTCTTAGCATTTACAAGGATCTCACTTGGCCATTCCAACCATGGAACTCTTTTTTATCTTCCCCACATAACAAAAAGAAACAAATTCCCTTCACTAATACACATTTCCCTAAAAAATAAAACCCTTAGATTGTTTACCAATGTGTGGAGAAAGAGTCCTTCTCTTTGTATTCTATTGGAGAACCTCTTGTAACATCAATCTAGGGATTCTCAAGAATTTAGAAGTATCAAATAATAAATGATAAAGGTTCCTATCTCTCCCATCCTCTATTCTCACCTAAAACCATATACTTTCTCTAATATATACAATTCTCTACTCACAAATTTAGAATTATGGTTATTTCACAGTCTCGTAATGGTAATGGAAATGGAATGAACATCATAAGGAAAAATATGTTTAGTGTAAAATTTGTTGTTAAAATATGCATGAGTGTGAAATTATAATTCACAACAAGATCTATAAGCTAAGAGTATCCTCATATCTAAATAATTTCACAAAACATGAAGAAAACAATGTAAAAGAGCAATATTAACACATAGAGATGGTGCTAATAACTAAGTTTTCTATAACTTTCCAACATGTAAATATGTTTAGAACATGAATATAATACAATAGGATAAAATCGTTAGCATTTGGGGGGAGATTGGTGGCATACATGTGGTAGGATTAGATTGGACCTCAAACCCCTTTAGGTGGACCAATGAGATCCCAAACCAACTTAAATGATCATGAATAGACATGTGAACACAGGTGAAGCATGGACATAAATAAGGGTAGGATAGGCTTGTTGGAGTGCATGGGTGAGTGGGAGTGGCTCTAGGAAGCATTTAGTGGTCCAAAAGAGCCAAAAACACTCAAATACAATTCATGGACACCTATGGTCACACCAATTCCCTGTTTTAAGGAGCAGGAACACCCCAAGAGACCAAACATCATTAATGAGGGTGCTCATGCTCCTGAATGATCAAAATATGGGCGATAGGTGTAATTAATGGTCCAAAACCCCCAGTTTATACCTTAGGAAGTAAACGTAACCAAATTTTGGACTATGCAACATAAGTGAAAAACAAATGAAGGTATGTCCTAGGTGATATGTGATCATGCTACTAGGTGGTATAATGTTTTAACACCCCCCCCTTAATCTTGACTTAGTGTAACCACATAAAACATTGACGCATTGAAAACTAAGGCTCAAGCCACCTCTTACAAAAATGTATTTTGTCACCCACTCCAAGGAGTGACCTTAGATAAGTGAGTGTCTTCTCTATGAAGCTCTTGTGAATATGTCAATAGTTTTCTCTACAAAAGGGCAATACTGCAATGATATCACCTACTCATGCACCAAGCTCATGATGTATTGATGTGAATATCAATGTGCTTGTACCTTTGTCTCTGTAATGGATCTATGGATATATTGATTGCACTTTGATTGTCACACCAAATGATAGTGGGTGAATAAAATTCCAAACCAATTTCTCCAATAATTCCTTTCAACCACACACATTGTGTAGTTGCATTCACTGCTCCTTTGTACTCGGCCTTAGCTTATGAAAGGGATATACTGTGTTTTTTATTACTTGAACAACATATGGGACCATGCGTAAGAATGAATACATAATCTGAAGTGTACTTTCTGTCATTGGAATCTACAACCCAATTAGAATCAATAAATCCAACTATTTCTAGTGGAGAACTAGAACCATATTGTATCCCAAAGTGTTTGGTTCTTTGCAGATAATGCAGAATCCTTTTAGTATCCTTCCAATGGATATCATGGGTATCCTACATATACCTTTCAACAACACCTACTAAATAATCCAAATCATGTCAAGAGTGTGTGAGATACAACAAGCTCCCAACCAGTTTCCTATACAACGAGTTGTCCACCAATGGAGATGAACCAAAATCACCTAGTTTTACTTCTGAAAGGAAGGGACACTTGGATGATTTACATTCAAACATTTTGATATTTAATAATAGGTATGAATCATACTTTTATTGGCTGACCTTAATACCTGCATCATATTTCTCAATCTCCAAGCCAAGAATTTGTTTCAACAATCCAAGGTTAGTCATTGAAAACACATTGTGCAATGAAGACTTAATTGAACCTATATCAGAAATGAAAATTTAAATAATCAAAATATCATCAAAATACATTATTATGATATGAATAAAGTAATATAAATTATACAAATACATATCAGTATCATATTTTCATCTTACAAAGCCTTGTGAGAGAACAAAGCTATCCATCTTGGCATACCAAGCCATGGGGGCTTGCTTGAGGCCATAGAGAGACTTTTTAAACCTAGAAAAAAATGAAGGATCATGAATGAAACCTTAATGATTCTGCATATAAATCTCCTCGTTAAGTTCACCATGAATAAAATCACTATTCACATCCATATGGTGCACCTCCCATCGCTTAGCCTGCAACAATGGCCAAAACTAGCCTGATAGAGTCCATCTTTGCAACTAGTCCAAATGTCTCTATATAGTCAAATCCATGGAGTTGAGAGAAGCCATTGGAAACCAACCTATTATTATACATCACATATGAATCATCAACATCCATCTTGGTCCTATAAACCCACATACATTGCACTAGTTTCCTCTTGGAAGGTGGAGGAACAAAATTCCAATTTTCATTGTCTTGCAAAGAATTGAACTCTTCTTGCATGGTTGTTTGACATCTTGGATCATGTAATGATTCTTCATATTAACAATTATTTGAATCATAAGTGGAGAAATAATTGTGAAACTGAGATCTAATATTCCTAGAGTCTAGTGGATCTCCAACAAGATCACCAGCTTCTTGTATGGGTTTCTCATCCAATTTTGGCCTTATGGGTGATTCATGATATGCATGCATGTAACCATATTAATATTTAATATCATAATCATAAAAAAATCAGAGAGAGAATCATCACTTACATCATCAATGAGTGGAGGGTGTGAGCAATCCCCCTTGACTAGTTTGATCTCTGGCATGGGATCTTCTTCGAACTATACATTTATTTCAATGAAGGTTTTTAGAGATGTGGGATCAAATGTCTTGTATCCCTTTGCATATTCATAATATCCAACCATAATTTACTCCTTAATTTTATGTTTCAAGGCCTTTCTCTTCTCGATAGGAATTCTAGCCCAAGCCTTTGAGCCAAAAACCTTGAAATGAGAAACATCGGGTTTGTGACCACTCCAAGCCTCAAATGGAGTTTTATCTTCTAACACTTTGTGTGGAAATATATTCTGAACAAATTCAGAACAATTTATGGCTTCAACCCATAGCTTAGGAGACAAAAACATGGCCTCCAACATGCATGTGGCCATCTCCTTCAATGCTCTATTCTTGCGCTTTGCTACACCATTTCATTGTGGTGTGTAAGGCACATAATGTTGGATTTGAATGTAATTTTCATCACATAGATGCTGTAGGTTATTATTGACATATTCCTTGCCATTATTAGTCCTTAAGACCCTTATCTTCTTCCCTCTCAAGTTATCAATCAAATCCTTGAAAACTTTGAAGATCTCAAATATTCCATATTTTTGCTTGAGAAAATACACCCAACAATACCTTGAGAAATAATATATGAATTTTAATACATACCTTGAGTTTCCATAGGAGGGTGTGGTAAGAGGTCCTATCATATATGAATGGATCAAATCAAGAATTATTACATCCCTTATTTCCTTCCCCTTGTCATATGTGTTCTCTCCATGCTTCCCAACTATGCATCCCTTGCACGTGCCTTTGGAAAACTTGATGCTTGGAAGTCCTTCAAACATGTTTTATTTTCTCAAAGATTATATATATATATGTATTTTATGTGTCCAAACCTCTCATGCCATATATTTTTGGTCTCATTGGCATGTGACATGAGTGAATTCCCCGAGGATTAAGGAAGAAAGTGTGGAAACGTGTACATCCTTGACTCATGATATGAAATACCCACTACAACAACTTGTCCTGTAGAAATTTCTGAAATATCCACAACATCTTGAGTGAATTCCACTCTCTTGTATGGACCTATATGTGTCATTTTATATATAGAGAGTATTTTAGTTGCAAGATCTCTCACATACAACACATTGTCTAAGTACCCATTGTCAAGATTGATCCTGTCAATCCCTTTGGTTGGGATATCAGAGTCATCACCCATGAGGATGGATGGAACACTGTATGGATGTAGGGCCAATAAGGAGTCTTGTACATAATCCATGTGCCTTGAGGCACCTGAATCTATGATGAAGGAGGAAGATCCAAAATATCTAGAAACCAGTGCATGACATCTATCCTTCATTTCAGAATTATAGCCTTCCTCTTTATCCCTTGTGACATATGGAAGAGGAATACTATTCTTATCAATGACTTTCCCCATCACGTCAATGGTTTTCTTAATGCACGCACTCTCTATATTCCAACCTTTTTGACAAGAAGTGCATTTTTTCTTCTCTTGATTCTTTCCATTGTCTTTGCTAAGATTCGAGCCCCCATCAGATGTTTGGGATTCTTCTGCTTCTTCTTATCTTGCTTCTTCAAATCCTTGGGATTCTTATTTCCATTTCCTTGATTCAAAACACCTGCAATAAGGGCTTGATCCTTGGTGTATTTTATGGTACCCATTTGAACCAATTTGGATTTTTCTTGAGTCAAAGACTCCATGAAGTCTACCAAGGTTGGCATTCTCCAATTTTGAACTATCATCTTGCCTAAGTGGAATGTTGAGAAAAACATTGAATATTTAGGCCCTGGATTTGAAATAATGGACAAGATCAACAACTCTTCCTTCTTTTCTATTCCACATTGTTTCAGCTGAAGTACCAAGTATTGGAATTTGGTAAAGAAATATTGGATCGTGTCAAAGTGAGTTGGACTCAAAGTGATTAACTCATTTTTCAGTTGGTGTCCTCTCATCTCATTTGTCTTTTGAAATGGTGACTCAAGCTTGTGACAAACCTCATTAGGATTTTTAAGAATATCTACATGAAATAAAATATCCCTTGAAATACAGAAACAAAGCATCCTCAATACTTCATCCAATATGTTGAAATAATTAGAGTTATAAACTGTTGAATTGGGATCATTCTTTGTTCCCATGGTTACTCTGTAGAGACATTTCGACCTCAACTAGATCAACATTTTGGCCTTCCATTAAAAATAGTTGAATGGATTGAGAAAACATCCATGATACTGCTCCATTCATTGCTACGCACTGAGTGACAAATAACACTTGAACAACCTGCAATGCAAACTCTCAAATTTTATGGAGGAGGCCCTAGATAGGAATTCAAACCCTATGAACTCTATGAATTTGAATTTCAGCTCCAAAAAGTTATGATTCCATGTGAAATTCTTATTCACAGCAAGATACATAAGCTAAGGGAATCCTCACATCTAAATAATTTTCCAAAACATGGAGAAAACAATGTAAAAGAGAAATATTAACACATA
Organism: Pseudotsuga menziesii; assembly: GCA_001517045.1. Lineage (NCBI taxonomy): Eukaryota > Viridiplantae > Streptophyta > Pinopsida > Pinales > Pinaceae > Pseudotsuga > Pseudotsuga menziesii. The sequence goes on from LPNX010252603.1 coordinate 209,645, forward strand.
GAGATGGTGTCAATAACTGAGTTTTCTATAATAGTACAACATGTAAATATGTCCAGAACATGAATATGATAAAAAATGATAAAATCATTATCCTTTGGATACAAATTGGTGCCATACATGTGGCAGGCCTAGATTGGACCTCAAACCCCCTAGGTGGACCAATGAGCTCCCAAACCTTCTCAAATGGTCACTAATGGCCATGTGATTGTAGATGAAGAATGCTTGGTCATAAATAAGGGTAGGATAAGTGTGTTGGAGTGCATGGGTGAGTGGGAGTGGCTCTAGGAAGCATTTAATGGTCCAGAAGAGATAAAAAAACTCAAAGACAATTCATGGGTGCCTCTGGTCAAACGAGTTCCCTATTTTAAAAGTGGGAGCACCCAAAGATACCACACTATCCTTCATGAGGGATTTGATGCTCCTGAATGATCAAAATGTGGGAACTGGGTGTAATTAATGGTCCAAAATGCCTAATTACCTTAGGAATTCAACATAACCAAAGTTTGGACTATGCAACATAAGTGAAAAATAAATGAATGTATGCCCTAGGTGATATGTGACCATGGTACTAGGTGGTATGAGGTTCTAACAATGAGAAAAAAATCATTCGTACACTCAAAAAAAGATAAGAGAATGGTGAAAAATATAATTGACATAACTTTTAGCCATAGAATAGAGGACTCTTACAAATGGTGTAGAAGTATATTCATCCCATGCTTCCATAAAAATATTAGAATAATTTCCCCACTAGCCTCACCCAAGCATTGAAAAGGAATTATGTGGCTCAGTTAAGCCATATGGAATAAAATGGATGAGTTCTAATGTTAAGACTCAACAATAAAGGCTTTACTATCCCATAGGCCCCTTTCCTCTTCACCTCTAGTGGAATCATATTCCCTCTAGTTCTTTTTTCACAACCATATTGGACCATTTTATTATTTTCCCAACATAATATTTACATAGCTTTCAATTTAGAAGGACAAGCCAACCGCATGGTCTATATAGAAATATTTGCATTATACTTTCCTATCCATTCATGTAATACCCCATGTGTTAAACCCCAGAGATATGTAATTTGTAATTGGTTAATATTGTGGCACAAGGGTATTAAAGGACCTACATAAATTATTATTATTATGTAAATAATTAATTAATGAAAACAACTACCACACCACTAAAAGAGTATGGGAGGACTAAATCCACAATGTGACAGGTAATGAGGACATTCCTAGCACTTAAGAATTTCTTTGGTTGATATTGATCCATATTTATGCTTTGCTGGCTTTATTAGTTGTTGATCACTGAAACATTGTATAATGGACCCAACTTTTCATTATTTTAGCCTATGTTGGTATTATTAAGCTTAATTCATGATTTAGTGGTCCTTCTTGGTGTTTGGGTGGGTGCCACTTGTTGATTAATCAACTTTGGTGGTTTTGTAACTCCTTTATGGAGGTTACACTTGGATTTGTAACTACCATTTGCAAAAGTGTTCCCTCAATATCTATTTTTAACATTAACACCTTAAAAGTTTCATAAATAATTATGTAACTCCTTGTGTAAATACTTGTTTAAATCCTTTTGTAACTCTTATGTAAACCCTTGTGTAAATTCGTGTGTAACCTCCCTTTTCTATTTTGGGAAGATTCCTTGACTTGTGTGACACCTCACCTCACTAATTTTGATTGCTCTTCATGGATGATGTGTCCACACATGAGTTTGAGTTGGGTGGAGTGGACTGGAGTCACTCTCCTTGAAATTCAATATGCTTAGGTTGGATTAGAGTTAACCTCTTGTGGTTAAATTACCCCCCTTATATTGACTCATGTTGGCTTACCTTGTTTTGGTTTGACCCCGTTGAGTTAGAATTACCTTCTTTGGTCTATAAATCCATGTTTGATATCCTTGGTTTGGGTTGTTTTTTCAAGGTTATTTTGTATTGTTGTTGATTATGGTTGTTTATACCTTTGATGGTGAGAGATTGGTGATCTTGTGATATTGGTAAACCATGAATGCTCTGTTATGTGATTGAACTTTGTTCTTGAATCAATGTGATATTGTATGGTGTTTGCAGTAATCTAGAAAAACTATGGTCTAGTTCCTCTATGTCCACTACTTGGATTTGTCCTGGACCTGCACATAAATATTGATGTTGAATGGTAATATCTTGATGGCATAGTGGGTCTGGATTACCATTATGCCTGTTAATGGGGTGGAACATGAAGTATGTGGTGAGGAACATATTTTTGGATTATCAAACTAATGCTTGAGCTATTCTTGAGTGTTATTTTTTCTAAGTTATTTTACTTAGGATATTTATCTCAAAGAATAACAAGCACAATAATACATCAAAGATACATAATATACACAAGGAACGGATATTTTCACCAGGGAAACCATAAAGGAGAAAACCCCACAAAATTCCTTGGAATAAATATGTCACAAAGATAAGATGACAAGATATAATAACCCAAGAACAATATGTCTACAACATCTCTCTGACCCTCCTCTTCCTCTCTCTCCTAAGGAATACATGAGAGAGAAAGTGAAGTGTGTGACCAATGAGGAGGGTTCCTCCCTATCTATATTATTTCGTTGAGTTGTTAACTCAACAAATAGGTCGGTTAGGTTACCTTTGGGGCCGACCTACCTAAGAATACAGATAAATACATTCTATTTTATTAACCTAGGGACTATTTCCCTGATTTACAACGAAAGGTTTACCTCAGTGACCATACACATAGATGGAATCCCCAAAAGAGGAACACACATCCCCGATGGGGGTACAACAATATACAATAGTAATATACATCATAATTTCCTTCGAAGTTACAATTACAAAAACACTCCCTCTTAACTAGGAAGGTATTCTCTCGCCATAGTCATACACACATATGGTAATCATCATTGAGTCATCATCGTTGTTGCTGCCATTGTCCTCATATTGTCCAATTTTTCACATCTATCCATCATAGGAAGTTTCTACATATACAACTCTTTTTCATGGTGGGTGAAGGCCTATCCAGGTTTTCATCATATCCATGAGAAATCCATCACATAGGTATAGATCAAGACCATTCTTTACATTGCCACTACAATAACCTACGTCTCCTACCATCTCCTTGTCGTATCATATCATTGTGTAGGTACATCCCAGGACCTTCTTTACATTCCATTTCAATAACCTGTGTTTCCTTTCATAATCGTATTGGTACAGTCTAGTACCTTCTTTACATTACCACAGAAATTACCCGTGTTTCTTGTGTTTATATTTTTGTAGCCATATCGTCTCTTTTGTCCTGCAGAAAACAAAAGTAAACGCAAGACAAAAGAACACATCTTAGATGCAAACCACCTGCACTTTATCACCATATGAGTAAGATAGGATATTTTCACGTCATTAATAAAACCTACAGCTTCTACTATGCAATAATCACCTAGGAGTACACTCAATGCATTACGTCTCTACATGGTCAACATGCACTCTACTAGTAAAGGAGAACCACCTAGGTTCACCACTCATGCTTCATGACTTTATCATCTAAACATGTGAACATACACATATATAGATTATATGTAAGGACTGATTACGACCAAACAACCTACTACACCATGGATTTTATGTTCTAGGTCAACCTTAAGGACTTATTAAATCTGAATAACCTGCATACGGGATCTTTTCCATTCAGACAACCTTCGAGGTGTATTACATTTGAGTAACCTGCGTACTATGCTAGGACTCTTTTTACACTTCGACAACTCACATGACTCATTACATCTGAATAACTTGCGTACCACGACAATACTCTTATTTACATTCGAATAACCCGTCTTAGGACTTATTACATCTGAGTAACCTACATATCACGTCAGGACTCGTATTTACACTCAAAAAACCTATAGGATTTATTACGTCCGAGCATCCTGCTGCACTAGGATCATTTTCACTTGGACAACTTGTCTCATTTCCCATGTGAGATATCATGCATCTGTGTCTTCTGGTCTCTTGTTATTTCTAGTATATAAAGATATTAGGACTGATTATGTCCAAGGATAACCTACAAGCTTTGTTGGGACTGATTACATCTAAGGACAACCTATAAGACTGATGATGTCTAAGAAACGTATGATATTTGCCAATTTTATCTAAAGTAACCGAACGTCACTATGGCTATTTCTAGCATAGAATCACATCAGGTGTGATTACGTCCAAGGATAACCAGCTTGTAAGTACTCGCGGAAGTACAGACATTGATCCTTGTGATGTCCTTATGTCCGAAATCGACTGCACCATACTTCTTCATGTACTTCTTTTCCTTTATTGATATCCTGCAACTAGATATTAAGGTTCACTATTTGCAATTAGATCTAGTTCATGCCAACTCTCGTTTCGCTGATAGGTGAATATTCTAAATTCATGGTAATTTCTAGAGCTTCTGTTTGGGATGTGATCTTCTGCTGTATTAATGACATACGAATGTGTGGTATCAAGGCTACGATAAACCATTCCTTATGTTGTACATAATTGATTCCAAAGTTGACGTTAGCCATCAGAGTCTTGAATCGTTGATCAAAATCCCATATAGACTCATTCGAATATTGCTTTATCTCCTTCAACTTGGTAATGAACTGTGATTCGGATTTTGAATTTTTAAATTCCTCAATTATTCTAGTCCTGATCCACGCCACGGTATTCTGAATATTCCCTGTTGGTACTTGTACAAATTTCATGTACCAATCCAATTCTCGGCCTCGAAAGGTTGTCGCTAGTTTTCCTTTCTTTATATCTTCGTCTTGTACTTGGTTTACTATCCATACTACTTCGCATAGAACCAATACTGCTTAGGCTCTTTAGTCCCATTACCCTGGAACAAGGGTAAATTTACGTTGTCGCCTTCCATTATGGTTCTTCTTTCGGTATTCATTGATCCTCTACTATTACTACTATGCTGACACACAAGACATCCCTTTTAAGAACTTATGTTTCTTCCTCCTAACTTTGGTGCAGTGCATGAAGGTGTATGTACATTGTTGGTTTTGTTTGGTCCTTCCTTGGAGTTAGGCTTAGCCTAGTCGTTTGCTTCATCATTGTAGGTTATCTTAGTCCTTGTGGTCTCTTATCACAGTTTCTTGTTCCGGTCGCACCATGAATCTCCTCAGTACTCCACCTCTTATCTTGCCAGATCCTTACCCCACTTCATAGGAGAACCCACTCTTCCTCGAATTCCTTCATAGTATCTTCGTAAGTTCCATACATCTACCCCATATAATTCCATCCAACCCTCTCCTTCGCAGTACCTGCAACCTCCTCACACCAAATATTTACTCATCGAAATTCATCTTCAGTATTCCCTTTTCACAGATGAGCATATTAATCCACAGTTGTAACGACAATAGAAATATTCCCCTTGGTCCCTTAAAGAATTCCATCTCTGCGTCGTTGTAGGAATTAACTGTTTTGATAACAAATTCGGTGATATATCCTTCTAAACTGTTGTCTATTCACATGTTGACATCTCTCAAAGCTTTTTTTCTCACCTTTCGCAACTGCTAGATTAGTTCAGCGGTCCACTAATTAGGTTCACCTCCTTGGAAATTCATTTTTTGGAAAGTAAGTTGTGCCAACCACTTGGACAATATTATTGGAAACTTGATGAAGAAAATTTCAGGGATATCAGATTAAATATATCTCCCCAACCAATCTTCTACTGATAGTATGGAGTTTTGGTTTTCTTCTGCTGTGAACTCTCAGGCCTTCTAATTGAACCAGTCCTGGATCTCTGGCTTCTTCAGGTGCCACAACATGTCCTCTTCTTCTCTATAATATGGTCTTGGAAATGGAACCATTTGTTGACACACTTTTGTCGACAGGGGTTCACTCTTAATATCTATCGAATCCCATCAACGCAAGCTCCCTAAACATCATCCTAGACAATTTTTACCCTATCTAGCAACACCTGGGAATCACATGCAGTCTCACCCAAGATGTTTGAGGGAGGGCTATAGGAACCACATTTCCATAGAAGGAAGAGGACTTTCACACTATCACTTACTTGATCATAACATTACTTAGAGATCTAGAGATTGTGCATATCATTCATAACATTTACTACTTGTCATAATCCACAACTATTCTAATTCAGACATTAGAGTAACTTAATCCATATTTACTTTAACCAAAACATCAACATATATTAGACCAATAACCCTATGAGGCTTTGCATAATTCATATTCAAGTATGTAAATTCAAAGATCGCACCATCATTAAGTTCATAGATTTCACAGACATAAGAACAAGAATTCCATCATCAACATTGGCCTTATATAAATTCGAAAAACATCTCGGAAAAGATACATGTTCCTTGGTCGAATAGCCTCATACCAAAAAACATGTCCATCCATAGATCAAATTGCTTACAATATGACAGATTTAATCCTTGACCAGTAACAATCGATAAAATCCATTGCTTCTTCTACGATAACTACTCCTAATTCTATTTATAGACTTGATCCTTTATAAAATTATCCACATAGTCGACTTCCTAACTAATTTCAACCAAAAATTCCTAACTGACTTAACTGTAATGACCACAATTTTTGGTATCTTCTTCCGCATAGTTAACTCTTTTTCCTGTCAATGACTTCATTGTCAATGGTGGAAGCACACCTTGCGCATCCTATCCCCTTTCCAACAATAATCAGTAGTGGTTTATATATTGAGCACTGGTTCTCTTACCTGGTGGATCAATGGGTCCCATAAAGTCCACAAACCACTTATCATATGCCTCCAATGTTACCGATGGAACTAAAGGCATTTCATCCCACATGGATGGCTTTTATTTCTTTTCAAAAATGCACCAGTTCTTGCAATATTCAGATGCATCCCAATGTATCATGGGACACCAAAAACTAGCATGCGGTATCTTCTTTGCAGTCTCTTTCCCTGCACAGTGGCCTCCTGCCACCCCATCATGAGCTTCATATAAAATTAGGGGTCACTCATGTTCTAAGACACGGTGACACATAATATCATTCGGTCTCATTTTGTACAATTGTCCAGCTATCAACTAGAACTCGGTAGATTTTAAAACTAGTTGTTTCTTTTGGACTATATTATAGCCATCTAGTGCCTTTCCTATAGTAAAAAAATGGATAATGTATTCATAATAGTCATTTCCCATCTTCATTGTCAAGTGTTGTGCATCTAGTAGGGTATCATCTAGGTTGGTTGGTTGTTCCCATGTATCTAACCGTGACAGGTGATCAGGTCTATCCTTCATCCTCCCTAGTTTAACAATGATCCCAAAGTCAAACTCTAGGAAGATAAGGAGAAAATGATAGATCTTCCCCCCCAACACTGGCTTATTGACCATATATCCAAGTGCAGAATGATATGTGAACATATTAAAATGGCCACCTAGGAGATAACGTTAGAACTTATGTAATGTATAAACCATCGCAAGACCTTCTCTCTCAGTCGTAGTATATTTCTTTTCAGCAATCAACAAATTCCTACTACAAAATGCAATCAAATTGTCAATGGATCCCTCGCCTAGTTGTGCAAACATCATGCAGATAGAAATCGATGATCATGCATCTGCATGAACATGGAATTCTTTCTGCCAATTTGGAAAAAAATGGGAGTTGAAACCATCTTTTCTTTGAGTGTGTCGGGGCTTTTCTGATAGTCCTCGTTACACTGAAAATTTACATCTTTCTTCAACAACTTCTCCATTAGAACTGTGATATCAGCATAACCTTAGATAAACTTACAATAGTAGCCCATATGCTCCAAAGTAGTTATCTTTTGCTTTATTGATGTCAGTGGTGGAAAATTTAAAATAATAGCAATCTTCATCACGTCCATCAATATCCCTTCCTTGCAAAAAACATGACCCAACAAGATGCCAAAAGGCACACAAAATATGCAATTTTTCAAGTTTAAGGAAATTTGAAATTGTCTGCAATGCTCTAACATCAATAGAAGAATATCAATATGGTTCTTAATCGGTTTGTATACCATCTAGTCATCAAAATAAACCTCTAGTAATTTATAAATAAATTATTTAAATGTAGCAACCAATATCCTAGAAAATATAACAGAGGGATTTTTAAGGCCGAAGGGCATTACCATTTATTGAAAGTACCCCCCCCCCCCATCTCAAATGTGGTTTTATGTTGGTCTTCCTTCGCGATTCTAATATGTGGTATCCAGAAAACCCATCAGTAAAAGAGTATACCTCTTGTCCTCCAACGCTCTCCAACACCTCATCTATTAAACACATGGGGAAGGTATCATGCAGACAAGAAACATTTAATTTTTGTAAGTCAACACAAATGCAAACCTCCCCAGTTGGTACCAGACATGTCCCACAAAGTTTTTGTATTTTGGCAGCATGCACATAAAGAAAGTACCCTCACTTAATATTGCTAGAATTCTCACAAGTATTTTCACCAAAGTAATTTCCACAGAGTTTGCACGCTTTTCATTATGCTGCATCAACTTATCTCTTCTTCCAAAATTATATCAAATTTTCCAAGTTTCTTGCTCTTTAGGTTTGATTCTATGAGATATTAACCATACATTTTTTTCATAAAATAATAATTTTTATTTTAAAAAATTAACATTATTAAATAATAGTTTTTAGTTTTGTTAAAATTATTATTTAATAGTTTTAATTAAAAAAAATAAAAATATTTTAACCTTTACAATATCTCATAAAACCTTCATTTCTCTTCACGTTGCCATTAAAAGGTTAAAAGGGATAGAGTTTGATTATGTAAAACTTATGGTCCGTAACCATTTCCAAAGTGTTTACTTTAGCCACGGTCCACTCATAGCCTTCACCGTTTATTACATTAGACTTCATCCACACTAAGTCAACAAGATATTTTATGATCTACGCGTCGGTGAATATCATTAACACCTGGCTATACAAAGACACATAAACTCTTTTTCCTATTAAATGTGAGACTTAATAAGTAAATTTGAAAATAAAGAGAGCAAGCAGTCAAAATAATTTTGGAGTGCTCAAGTTGTCCAGATTTGAGAATGCCATCATATCTATCATAGTCTAATCGCTAGAGAGGATAGCATTACAAATATGTCAATGCTAGTCTTTTTGCTTATTTAAATTATCCACCAAAGGAATGAGCTTGATACAAGTATGATCAGTGACATGTAGATTTACTCATTTATGAAGATTGCTCGGATGCCAACCTGAAAAATTTACAAAGGTTTGCTTAACATCACTATCCGGATTGAGGATGCTTAACATCATGCAAATTAGCTCTTAAAGAGTTTATTTGATTTTGGGGATTTGTATTGTTGGAATTATATGCATTTGACATATTGATAATGAATTTATGTAGCGCTGCATTTGCATTATATCTCCTAGTTTTTATTTTGAAGTCATCAGAATATGTAGGTGGTTGGATTATAGCACATTTAAAGGTGGTTTTAATATCATATATATTCCAAACAAGATGGATTTCAAGCAACAGTTAAGCATTGCATTCATATTTTCAGGTTTTAATTAGTATTTTCAGGCAGCATTGAGCTTTCAAGGAAACAAGAGGCAGAGTATTTGGATGACAGCTAAAGAACAAGTGGCAGAACGTATTCAAACAGGTTTTAGTATTCAAATTGATAAGGATAAATAAGATCAAATCTTGCATGCATAACAAAAGGAATCCTAAGATCATAGGCATAAGATAATGGAAAATACAGAACTTATGGAACTATATTCTCTCCTACTTCATTGTTACACTGTGGCCAATAGAACTCTATAACGTTTTCGAAATCACCAAAATATAATGAATTTCAATTTCCAAAAAATCATGAGATTAGAAGAAAATATTTATCGCATCCCATTTTTTGAGCACGAGTGAACCATTTAAGATGATCATCGATCAACAAATCACCAGCGAAAAAGATTGATTTAGATCTCATGTATTTTCCCATAAAATAATAGCGAATTGAAGTTGTCGAGGGAAGGGGACGTTCCAGCCGAGAGAGGTTGTGTGTTGGATTGTATAGGGTTGAGGTATTAGTCTGAAGTTTTTTTTATAGCCCTGTAAGTATATTTTAGGACTGTATGGAGGATGAAAAATACTATATGGGCTAGTTTTTTGACTTTTAATCATGCAAATATTATTTCAATGTCTTTGAACTTCTGTAATGATTTTTATGAAAGATAGTGTTTCTATCCCTAGTTTCTCATTACATATGCATGTATTTGTGTTCCTTTTTACATAATGTTTTTTTATGTTTTGAAGGAATTTATCATATGTTTATGTAATCAACTGTTTGTGATTATATATCTGATTCATAGTTGGCTTATGCATACATACTATTTGTATTTATATGCTTCTCATCATCCTTGTTAACCATCCCTTGTATATACTTATAAGTACTTGATTCTTGAGTATTGGTCAATCATCCACCCTTCAATTTCCTCTTATGTTATTACAAACCAAACCCATTCATATTTTATTCAAGCCTTAGAGCTTAAGATGTGTTAATCTTGGCTCTCTTGCAATCGAGAGTTAAATTTAGCACTAACATCTTCTGGTGCCATTGCTGGGGACAGAAGTGAATATTATCTTCCTCGGGAAGAACCACAATGATAAGATCCATCTCTTGATGGTAGACAGGGAAATACATTAGTTTGGCTACAATTCTCTGCCTAGCAACTCCAGCTTCATCACAGGTGAATCTATTGGCAACTTCACTGATTTGAAATGGACAAGATTCTTTCTCAGATGTATGAATTTTGTGATTTCTCAAGTATATCTAGTTTTCGAATCCCGTACCTGTTACAGCTGATTTTACCACACATGGTGAATCACACTTTTATGGCCTTCCCTGTCCCTCTGCAGACTCTTTAGATCCCATGGACCATTTTTGTACCTTTGATGTTTGCAATATCATCCCTAAAAACATGCAATAATTTCCATAGGCGACTTTTAATCCCTTTCTCGTGTATATACGTGGATTTGACCCTTAAACCCGCGTACATCGGGATGTGTGCAAAAGGCCAAATAGTTTTGGAGTTTTTCTTGATGTGGATCCGAGTCACTTGTCTCTTGGCCTTCTATATGCCTTGAGATCGCTCGGATTTGACCTTCCATTACCCCATTGAAGAGCTATATAAGGAACCCTTTGGATACATTGAAAGGAGAGGAATTGAAGAGCAAGAAAACTATAGTCCATTGTTGCCAAATCTTATACTTGAGTCTACATCCCTTTGTCCCTTGGAGCACTTTGTGTTCTTCCCAAGATTGCTTTTTGCTTGTGAGCTTGCTATTGAGAGATGGAGGATTGAAGTGGTGGAGGCCCAACTGGGGGACTCAGTTTCTCCGATTCGTAGACACAGCGATAGAGGTTGTCACTATTGTAATCTTTGTTTTATATCAATAGAAATATATTTTTCTGTCCAATAATGTGTATTTAAATGAGTATTTGATCCATGGATGCTTGTAAATGCTTATATGTTATTGATTATATATGCTAGAGTAGGTCTAACAAAATTATATATAGCGTGCTTGTCTTGTTTGCTGAATGTTGAGGAAGCAAATTGCTAATACAAGTGAGAGTGGAAAAGCTCAATGAGGATCTACATCAACCATCCGGAATAAGGTACAAATCAAGATCCTTTAGCGTTAGATGTTTGGTTTCTCTTGCATATAGGGAAGGATTGATTTCTGGAGTTAATCTATCTATTGTGGTACCCCAAGCCATAGGAATTTCTCTCCGTAACAGAATTGGCGACCCCGCTGGGGAAGTCCTAGTCATTTTCCCTTTGGGGGTTTTTATCGGCATTCAATGTTCTTGAATTGCTTTGATTTCTCTATTTTTGAGTCGGGTATGGGGGCATGTTTGCCTGGTAGTGTTTGATAGGAGTCAATTTTGTCTCAGCTTATCTATTTGCCTTCATTTTTATCTCTTTTTCTTCCTGTACGTGAGTTTTTTCCTCACAGTCGTGTGTACACACGGTTTTGATTGAGATATCGGTGTATATATGCGGGTTTTCTGCACACAATCACGTATGCCCTAAGTTTTGCATTTTAGAGGAAGATTGAGTGTTGCTGGGTGAGTTTTGATGATTGTTGACTCTCCTTAGATGCTTCTAGAGTCTGTATACACCTCTGTTTCTGACCAGAGATGCCTTGTAGGGTAATTTTTTTTTAAAGAATTTTCTTGTCATTGCATTTTCGATTTTTTGTTTTAGGATTAGTGCATTAGGTCTCTTTTACCTTAGTGCTTTGAATGGGTGTTGTTTGATAGTGCTTTTAGAGTCTGGAGGTGGTAGACTCATTCTTTTGCTTTATTATCTCATTTTTATTCAAAAAACCCAAAAATATTTGCTTCTTTGCATCATTATGCATCATTTCACTTTGCATTTTGCATGGTACTTACACTAGGTTTGCTTAGAGAAGTATTAGTTAGGATTTCATATGGAAATGATTGCATTTGTCATTTGAAGAAATTTTTTTATTTCACATAGTAGAATGCCTTGTTTTTCATTCAACACAATGCATTTGTATTGATTGTTAGGTGTGCATTTTACTTCATGTTGCGTCATAACACCATTGGTTGCATGATCATCTACCTTTTTGAGTAATAAGCCAAGTAAAATCAACGCTTAATTAAAATGGATTACACTATTTTCTTTTATAGGGTACACCAACAAGATTAGGTTTTAAGGTCTTGGAATAGTTCATTGTGAGTAAATTCTCCAAGACCACTAAACAAAACATGTATGTGTCTGTCTAGGTGAGAGTGTGAAATTCCTTGGTATAATTAGTGTTTCTTAGGATCCTCCTCTTACAAGGGAGTTAAGCACAAGGCAGTGTGAGCAGTTATTGATTGGGATGACCCTTGGTCATAAATCAGTAGCACTAGAGATATTTCTAGGATTGTATTCGTATCTGGGGGCTTTTTCGAGAGTTTTGGGCTTTGCTACCCTGCCCATACGGTCAATCCCGCCTGCGACTGTCCAACTGAGCATTGATTATATTGAGGTGACCTTAGTTGCCTTACCTAGATTATCAAGGGGGTACTTTGCAGGGGTTATTCTGTAGGTGTCCCAGCTAGGTTGGGGTCAGCCAACACAGTCGCTATATGCGTTGAAGCTGAGGGCCACAATAATTGGTTACGAACCTCCACTTGTTATGTATGGGAGTCTCAATCCTCTCCTAGGCGAGACATACCTTCTTCATTCGGGAGCTCACATATCCTACCCTTAGTTGCTTGTGATTGGATTTAGATTATATAGGTGTATGCTCTGTGCATGCTAGATTGCTTAGGGTTTGCGTAATTAGAAGAGTCTTTTCCATTTTTTGATTCATTGTGGATTCGGGTGCGGCGCTTCGTCGTTCTCGTCGTTTAGCAGGATTTCAACCTTCTACATCTCCTCCTCCTTTGGGAGAGAGAAACAGATAGTCAAGGAGGACTACTTCTCACATTGATTGACACATGATGGGAGATCATGAAAATGAAATTCCTGAGTTGTCTTCTCCACATCACGAGGTTGGGGAAGAAGATCCGATTACTGTATATGATCCTTCACTTGATATACCTACACACTCTAGGTATGATCCCTCATTCACAGGTCTCCAGTATTGGCTTCCGGGCGATGAGACTCATCATGAACCTATGAGCATTAGTTATGTTAGTTATGGCATGTCTGGTATCCCTACACATGATCCGACATAGTATGCCGAGTCATAAATTGAACCTAGCACTACACCTAGGGGCACTCCTATTCCTTTCCATGTGGAGAGATTTGGGAATAAGAGTCACATTGCACCCTCCATCCCGGCAGTGGAGGCTACATCACATGTTCGTCCTAGACCTGGTGTTAGTAGTCCTATTCGGATACTAGAACCAAGATGAGTGACTATAGGGAATACTACTTACATCACTTCACATGTCCCTTCGTCCTCTATTCCTAGTTCTTTGAATGTTATTCCTCCCCCCCATTCACGTGGTCCTTTGGGACGAAATGTTTCTACTAGTCATGTTCATATTGTAGCTACTCACGTAGTCGTGTCTCAAAGTCAAATACCTCCTGTTGCCTCGGGAGGTCATGTTCCTACTTCTAGAACGTCCTATGGGATATCGCAGGGAGTTCCCTATATTCCTACTTATGGAGTTTCTCATGGGACATATTATGGAGCTTCTCATGGACAATATTATGGACCGCAATATGGACAAGGTTATTCACCTTATGGGTATGGGTATCAATAACCCGCTTACTCCTCGAATTATGGCTTTGTAGCTCCACATAGTCAAGGTACACCACATTATGGTGCTTCCATGCCACCCTACATGGGTCAAAAGAGACGAGGATATTATGGCCATGGCCATGGTGGTTATGATAATCAGTCTTATGTGAACCAAACATATTAGGGAGCGTGGCATCGACCTGCTCAACCTAGGCTCCCTTTCCTCACAACGTTAAATTTACCTGACTTGTCAAGACCAACGAACGATTCAGTATCTCATGACCCGACTTGGCCGGTTGTCCCTAATAAGCTTCCCTCGGACATTCCCAAATTCGAGGGAAAACTAGGAGAAGATCCTAGTGAACATGTTACTACATTTCACCTTTGGTGCTCTTCTAATTCCTTACACAGTGATTCGATCTGTTTAAGGCTGTTTCAACGCACCCTCATACATAGAGGTACCTAGGGGGGCGTTCGTTTTGTTAGATGAACTAGATATGAATTTTCTTAATCACTTCCATCTACCAGTGCGTTACGATGTTGGTACAAAAATCTTGTCGACATTTTGGCAGGACAAGGCCACACATATCTCAGACCATATCCAAGAGTGGCGTAGACGAAAGATATTGATTAAAGCCTTCATACTGCTGGAGTTTCTCCTCGAGTGGTTCCTTAAATCATTAATTCCTTATATAGTGAAGGATGTTTCTACATCCAGAGTCCAGAACGAGGAACAAGTCATTTTTAGGGCACAGGAATTGGATTTGATTTATGCTCAATCCGGATTGTTATATGAGATCATTCCTAATGCTCCGCGTTCTAGTTTCGACCCTAAGGTCAAACTTGGACCACATGCCGATGGCATTGTTGGTTGTACAAGTACCAAACCTGTGGATTTGGTTGTGCAATAGTTGAGTCAATTGTTTATCAACCAATATGCCTTGGGACAAGCCACGACTTCGTATCAACGCACCCAAATGACAAGTGTGCTTTCGGTGCAATTGTCGGACCAAAAGGGTAACTAGCAACCCGAAAGGAATAAGAAAAAGGGTCAAAACAATCGTAAGGGTGGGAATACGAATGAAAATGCCAATTTTAATGACAAGAATGCCCGCAATGCTTGGGGGGGACAAGCATTCTAAATGTAAGGTTAAGTTTTCTTGTAAGTTGTGTAAGGATGACCACCTCACTCACTTGTGCCCTTATATGGAAGACGCCTCGAGCTTCATAGCACAGGGCCCAGATGTGATGACCAATCCTTTACCCCATAATCAAAACATGAATTAGATGACCCATGATCAATCTAGTGGAGATAAAGATCCACCGGAAGCCAGTAGTGGTCATGGTTGCATCAACATGGTGCGTGCTACTAAGGTTGTGACTCGTGTGAAGGACTATGGTTCATCACAACTAGACCTTGGAAAGGAACCTGCTCCACTCGGGAGTCCTTTGTGCATTGAAAACCCTGCGGATAAACTTGAAGTCGAACCTCACATTACTAAGGGAGTCCTAAAGCATTCGAGACACAATCCTAATGCTCGAGTCGCCAATAACTATTTTGTTGTTGAGGATTTGGGCCACACTCCTTGTGCGATATCTGCACTTGAAGTACTTCAGAGTTGTCCTTCAAAAAGGAAGGATTTTCTTTCTGCTCTTGGTGTTAACGATGATAACTCTTCCTCTGTCATCAAATTTGAAACCGCGGGACTACAGCTTCACTTGCCTTACTATGTGTCTCTCTTGATTCATGTAGAATGTCTTAACATGACTGTCAAACGCACTGTGATTGATGAAGGCGCTGCTGCTTCCGTAATGTCTTTGTCATGTTGGAAGGGTTTGGGTTCCCCCGAGTTGTCTAAATATGCTACCATGTTGACTTCCTTTGATGGTAGATCGTTTCGGCCGCATGGGATTTTTCCTTCTCTTAAGGTTTGTTTGGGAGGGAAGACCATTGCGATCGAGGTCAAGGTGATTGATGTGCCCCTTGATTACAATCTGTTATAGGGTAGGAATTGGATGTATAGTATGCAAGCCATAGCTTCTTCTCTATTTCGAGTTGTATGATTTCCATTTAATGGGAATATTGTTACGATTGATCAGACATCATTCAAAATTCCGAGTGTTACTGTATCGTCAGGATATTCTATCCCGATTATTGATCATTCTCAGCTGACAATTGGGAGTGTAGGTGTTTGTTGTAGCAGGGCCCCGTAGCTACAGGAAAAGTTGCTATATTGGAAGAAAAAATTCAAAGGAAACAGTTCCCGAGCGGTAGAGAAGAGAGAGCTAAACCACTGCACTTAAGGCAGCGACGAAGATAGGAGGGCTCAGCTACCCTCATAAAGGAAAAGGAGCAACGGGCCGAGGTATTGAAGACAAAGGACAGAAGAGGATTGTAGAGGAATCGGCGCCCATACCCACGATCAGCGCCGGGAAGCGTGGAAGACTGTAGGAAGCTGTGGTGTGACGGAAAGCGACAGCCCATAGTACAGATGTGCCGACTGTCACAGTTAGGGTTTTTGGGTTACTGTTGGGAAAGGCCCACAGTGTTGTAACAGGGAGAGACCTTCGGGTCGCCTATATAAGCATGTATTTTGTATTGTAAAAGGTTAGACAGTAGTCAGTTAGTTAGACAGAGAGACAGATAGACAATTAGCTAGTAGTCAGTTAGCTATTCTTTGAGTCGAGCTCTAGTTCTGCTATTCAGTCTGTAGTTATCTTACTGTAACCAGTAGCTGGTTCCTTGAGCATGAATGTAACAATCCGCAGGGATTGAGAGAGAGAGAGAGAAAGAGTATATTGTAAGAAGGCAATATAAGAAGAGAAGAGATCTAAGAGAGAAGGGCTCCCGGTTGTGTGTGTGGAGTTTCCCAGAAGATCTCAAGCTGCATAATAGGTTGCAGCGGAACTGTGTTTACCCTCTCAAGCTATAAGATAAAAAATAGTTCCCGTGGACGTAGCTTCCCCCTGGAAGTGAACCACGTAAAACCCGTGTGTTGTGCAATTATTCTTGTGATTGTGTTTTACCTATTTGCTATCTGTTATCTGTTACATGAATGTTGCTTATCAGTGATGAATGTATTTATGTTATGCTTCATTTATAGCACATAGAAGGTTAAAAGCAAGTTAAATGTATCAAGTAGCCTGTGTATGAGTTTACCAATGCTTGATTCATGATAGTTGACAGTTACAGCGTAAAGTGACTCCGGTATATGAGTTCCGCGAGTTCAGTATAGTTGATATTAGTGTGTTAAACGATAGAGTTTAAGTGAGTAGTTTAACACCCTTGTGAAGACTAATAGAGTTATTAGACCAGGAAGGAGGTTGTAGGACCTTGATAGTGATACACATATTGAGCCTCATTATAGGACATATTATAGCATAGAAAGGAGATATCGCATCGTCTGAGGAGCAGCGGTGTAAGATATCACAGGGAAGGTGCTGAGTAGAAGGGTAAGTTTGCGCATCATCAGGAAGCTGCGATGCGATAAGGGTCCACTCCCTAAGAGTGCCATCTAGAAGGAGAGATCGCCCTTGCAGAGAGAGAGATCCCACTGGCTAAGAAGAGTCACGAGTCCCCAGGATGCTACAGAACCTGGTTGAAGACACCTGAGTCTTCAACCACCCCATCTAAGATCACTTCGGGTGAGACTTCAGGCTATTCTGCGGTCTGTTGCAAAAGGGCCAGTGAGCTAGGGGTATTGTTGGTACAGTAAAGTAAACCTGGGTCTGCCCATAGATAGCCAACAAATGGTTTCGTTTCCGGCTTTGAACAAATTGAAGAGCTAATGTTCTGTTGGCATCCTACTAAAGAAGAACTCAACCAGTGGGTTGGGTCTAAGGAAAGAGAATTTGCTGCGACAGAAAACAAGAGTCCTAGGCTCAGTACAGAGGACTGGTTACAAAAACATATCTTCACAGATCTGCATGAGATATTTTTTGTGACCTATGCAAACGAGCTGTACGACTGGTTATCAAAGTTGAATGATAAGAATATATTCAAGAATAAAAGAAACATTGTCTGGACACTAGAGCTGATTCAGACCGTGAGGAGCATAGACAATCCCATTTCATGGTCCGTAGACTTCTGGATTGCAAGTTTTCTGGAAGGCTTCATTACCGAGTTTGCAGTTGATCAAAGAAAAAGTTTCAGCGAAGCCGAGAGGTACTTCTTCAAAGGATATCACGGTAAGTACTTGAACTCTTTAAATTCATCTATTAAGATGTTATTACATGAAAAACGAGTAATGGATATGTTCTCAGATGCATAAGTTCAGTAAGTGTAATGTCACAAGAGTTTACGAGTGATTTTGATGAAATTGGAGGTACACGTAGTGGTAGGAAATATAAAGTAGATTTCAACTCTTCCTTCGTGGAAGATAGTTCAGACCATACTAGAGAACAGAGCCAAAGTAATACAGAAAGACCAGTAGGGGGTATCCCTTACCACCCTTATACCCCACAGAAAATGACCGAGACTCAGAACAATCCCGTAGGAACCACATCTAGTAGTTCACACACATTACACACTACTGTTATACCGCCAAGTGGTTGTAACACAGCAAATTAGAACCCACCACGTAGAAACAGAATGGGGGATGACATGAAGTTACCTACCTTTAAGGGTACAGGGGCAGAAGACCTGGAACAACATTGGTTCCTATGTGAAGCCATATGGACCATTAAACAAATTCAAGATGATAATACCAAACTTGTCCAGTTGGCCACTACACTTAGAGAAAGAGCCTTAACATGGTATATGAAGTATACAACAGCGCAGCCCAGAACGCTCATACAAGTCAGGGCCACCATGATCAAAGAATTTAAGAAACCTAAGTCTAAGTCGCAGTGTATCACAGAGCTTAAAGACATTAAACAGTCACCTACAGAGTTAGTATGGGACTTTGATCGGAAATTCAAAGCTCTTATAGACCAGGTCAGCTTTGAGTTTGCGTCAGAGCATCATAAGGAATGGTTCATCGCAGCACTGCTCCCGCATATCATACTTCCTCTTATGCAATAGAGACTCCGTACGCAGGATGAAGCGTTGGAGATGGCAATGAAACTAGAGGCTTCACCTCTAGCCGAGACTAGTACAGGTATGACAAACCTACAAAACCAGTTAGCCAATCTCACGTTATAGCTACATGAGATTAATAAAGGGAAAGAGATTGCACAAGAACTATGGTGTACTAAGTGTAAAGGACAGGGCCATACTAAAGATAACTATCCAGTATTTGTTGAATATTTAGCAAGTGGAGCTCTGAACCCCTTAATACAGAACCAAGGGCCATGGTGTGAAATCTGCAGAACAAGAGGGCATAGACCACAGGAATTCCCTTTACTTCAGAAGTATGTACAAACCCCTAAGAACTTATATTGTAACTTCTGTAATTCAGTAGGTCATGATGAACATAATTGCCGAGCTTATGATCTCATGATTAAGAGAAAGCATGACTTGTACAGATTCCAGTCAGAAACAACAGGTCCAGCAGCAGGACCACAGCATGAACCGGATCATGATGGTCGTGGTGGAGGATTCAGAGGACGAGGCCGTGGAGGATTCTTTGGCCGTGATGGAGGCTTTGGCCCTGGCCATGGACCGATTACTTGTTACAATTGTGGAGTTGTAGGACATTATGCTAGGGACTGTCAGAAACCTAGTACGACATGTAAATATTGCAAGTCCTATGATCACCCTATAGAAGAGTGTTCGATCTTGATAGCCAAGATTAGGGATCCTAAGCCAGCAGTAAACCAGAACATTTAGCTTATTGCTGTTGAGAAGAAAGAACCAGAACCAAGAGTCAATATTGTGACTTGCAGCGATGCTTCTACTAGTAGGACATCGCAGGATGCAGAAAACAATACAGGTTCAGAGTGGGTGTGCAAAGCAACTAAGAAATCAACACCACTTAACCTGCAGAAGAACAAAGAAATGTTTCAGCAAGCAAAAAATTTCTTTACTGAACCTACAGCATCAGGATCATAGGTACTGCCTTGTAGGGGCGTACCGCAACAGCAAACACATTGTGGCGTTAGTCCTGTGCAGATACCGCAGGCTACCACATCGGGAAGGTGTGAAGAGGATGAGTCGACAGGAAGTGTACAATCCTTTTTGCGGAGCTACTTGAAACTTGTACAAAATGAGAAAGCCATCGGAGAGCTTCAGCGCATCATAGATCAGTGTCAGCCATCTTCTTCCATGAACAATGTGCAATGGGCTGTTCATAATATTATGGGCCATACAAGAACAGGAAGAGAGATGAGACTCACAGCGCAAATTGGAGAATTTGAAATGGATGAGGTAATCCTAGATTTAGGATCAGAGCTAAATGTTCTGACTAAGAAAACATGGGAACAGATGGGAAGCCCTAAGTTAGCCAGATCACCTATCCATCTACGACTAACTAATCAATAGAGGGTATCACCATTGGGTCGATTACTGCAAGTACTAGTTGATATTGATGGAGTTCGCAGCTTTGTAGACTTTGAAGTCATAGAAATCATTGGCGATAGCAGACCATACCCAACTTTACTAGGTATTGATTGGGCAATCGATAACATGGCTATTATCGACTTAAAGAAAAGACAAATGACCTTTGAGGACAATCAGATTTGGGTCATCGCATCGTTGAATCCTTTCCATGGTCCTCACTACATTGAACCTATCAGAGCAGAGGAGGAGGTGCGCAACATGGAAATCCTTTATCAGATGACCGCTAATCAGAGTGATTACATCAACCCCACCGCAGAAGGAAATATCAGTTGGCGATGTGACAGCTCATGCGCATCAGATTCAGAGGTTGGTTTAGAAAATTGGCAGAATATACTTTACGAAGTCTCAGCTCGAAGATCTGTGTTTATGACTAAGTCACTGCGATGGATCGACGCAGAGATCACTGACATTCCACTGTTTCATGGCTTAGCGGATGTCAATGAATTTTTACAGCAGTTTGAGCAGGAAATTCCCTAGGAGCAGAGGATGACAGCTATTAACCTTGCAGTAAAAGCCACACCCATAAGATGGTGGCATGCACATAAAGAACATATCGCATCATGGGATGATCTTAAGAGACTGATGGCGATCAGATTCTCTAGTGATGAGGAGCCCTTACAGCAGAAATACACAGGAGAAAGTGACCCCAGGTCACATATTCAGATTTGCGAACAGAGTTGGTCGAACATTCCAGAGGATCAATGGGTTCACCTATTCATTCACACTGTAGACACAATTCCAAGGAATTGGTACACTGAGACAGATTTGCGCAGAGGAACCGTCACATGGCCACTTATGATAGACAACTTCCTACTCACTTTCACTTTTGAATCTGAGTATCCAAGCATTTATCAGGCTCTAGATGTAATAAAGACTAAGGTATTTGATGACTGTACCCTATCAGTGCCTGCTCAGCCTGAGTGGGCCATCCAGTTAGAACAAGCACTAGAGTGTTACAATTTCACAGAAGAACCAGATGATTAGGATGAGAATCCTCGCAGTGTCGGCATTCCAGAGTCAGAAGGAACTCACGACGTTGATGGACCAAAACTAGAAATTCCCACTATCACAGAACCTATCAAGATTAAAAAGATCAATATTGGCACAAAAACAGAACCTAAGTTTGCCTCTATTGGAGACTATTGGGATGATGAAACAGTAGGACACATCGCAGATCTCTTACATGACTATTAGGACCTATTTCCCACTAAGTTCATAGAGATGAAGGGAATAGTAGGAGATTTGGGAGTAATGTGGATACCATTGAAAGAGGATGCTAGGCCAGTTAAGCAGCGTCCATATAGATTGAATCATCACTATAAATAAAAAGTTAAGGATGAAATTGATAAGATGCTAGCAGCAGGCATCATTGAACCTGTAGAAAAGAGTGAATGGGTTAGTCCCATGGTCGTGCAGGAAAAGAAAACCAAAGGAGAAATCAGGATTTGTGTCGACTTGTGCAAACTCAACAACGCATCACTTCATGACCCATTTCCGACACCTTTCACTGATGAAGTTTTAGACAATGTGGGAGGACAAGAGGTATACTCCTTCACTGATGGCTTTTCAAACTATCACCAGATCAGAATCCATTCAGAGGATCGACATAAGACCACCTTTGCGATAGAATGGGGCTCATTCCAGTATATGGTAATGCCCTTTGGTCTTAAAAATGCACCAGCTATATTTTCTAGAGTAGTAGTTGCTATATTGAAGGAATACATCCATAAATTCTTAGAAGTCTATTTTGATGACTTGACTGTATTCGGATTAATCGACAAGCAGATAGGAGATTTAAGGCTCATGTTAGAGAAATGTAGGCAATATCAGATTTCTCTTAACTTGAAGAAATGTATATTCTGTGTGCCATTTGGTATTTTGTTGGGTCATATTGTTTGCAGACAAGGCTTGATGGTAGATCCTGCAAAGATTGCCATCATTGTTAATCTTCCAGCACCCAAATCAGTCAAGCAATTGAGGACAGTGCTCGGTCATACCGGGTACTATAGAAAATTCATCAAAGGCTACGCAAAGATCACAACACCTATGGAAAAGTTGTTAAAGAAAGAAGTGAAATTCCTATGGAATGAGGAATGTCAGCAAAGTTTAGACACACTTAAAGAGAAGATGGTTACAACACCCATCTTAGTATTCCCAGATTGGAACCAGCCATTTCATAAACATGTGGATGCATCTGGCATCGCACTGGGGATCGTCTTAACCTAGACAAAGAGGGAAGGAAAGATAAGAGAGACCTACGAACTAAGTTTACAGAAGACTCCATCATTAGTCAAGCTATGCTTGAAACGACACAAGAGTGTGTCGAAGTTATGGATAAAGAAGTCGTAGGACTTCGGGAAAGAGTTACAAGGACTTCGCAGGAAGCCAAGGAGAAGCTACAACAAGAGAAACCAACTGTTAGTGGCTCAAGGACGAGCCAAAAGTAAGTGTTAGGGGACTGTTGGAGCAGGACCCCGCAGCTACAGGAAAAGTTGCTATATCAGAAGAAAAGAGTCAAAGGAAACAGTACCCGAGCGGCCAAGAAGAGAGAGCTCAACCACTGCACTTAAGGCAGCGACGAAGACATGAGGGCTCGGCTACGTTCATAAAGAAAAAGGAGCAATGGGCCGACGTATTGAAGACAAGGGACAGAAGAGGACTGTAGAGGAAGCGGCGCCCATACCCACGATCAGCGCCGGGAAGCGTGGAAGACTGCAGGAAGCTATGGTGTGACGGAAAGCGACAGCCCACAGTACAGATGCGTCGACTATCACAGTTAGGGTTTTTGGGTTACTGTTCGGAAAGGCCCATAGTGTTGTAACAGGGAGAGACCTTTGAGCCGCCTATATAAGCATGTATTTTGTATTGTAAAAGGTTAGACAGTAGTCAGTTAGTTAGACAGAGAGACAGATAGACAATTGGCTAGTAGTCAGTTAGTTGTTCTTTGAGTCGAGCTCTGGTTCTGCTATTTAGTCTGTAGTTATCTTACTATAACCAGTAGCTGGCTCCTTGAGCATGAATGTAACAATCCGCAGGGATTGAGAGAGAGAGAGAGAAAGAGTATATTGTAAGAAGGCAATATAAGAATAGAAGAGATCTAAGAGAGAAGGGCTCCCGATTGTGTGTGTGGAGTTTCCCAGAATATCTCAAGCTACATAATAGGTTGCAGCGGAACTATGTTTACCCTCTCAAGCTATAATATAAAAACCAGTTCCCGTGGATGTAGCTTCCCCCCTGGAAGTGAACCACATAAAACCCGTCTGTTGTGCGACTGTTCTTGTAATTGTGTTTTACCTGTTTTCTATCTGTTATCTGTTACATGAATGTTTCTTATCAGTGATGAATGTATTTATGTTATGCTTCAGTTATAGCGCATAGAAGGTTAAAAGCAAGTTAAATGTATCAAGTATCCTATGTATGAGTTTACCAATGATTGATTCATGATAGTTGACAGTTACAGCGTAAAGTGACTCCGGTAAATGAGTTCCGCGAGTTCAGAATAGTTGATGTTAGTGTGTTAAACGGTAGAGTTTAAGTGAGTGGTTTAACACCCTTGTGAATACTAACAGAGTTATTAGACTAGGAAGGAGGTCGCATGACCTTGAGAGTGATACACATATTGAGCCCCATTATAGGACATATTACAGCATAGAAAGGCGATATCGCATCGTCTGAGGAGCAGCGGTGTAAGATATCGCAGGGAAGGAGCTGAGTAGAAGGGTAAGTTTGCGCATCGCCAGGAAGCTGCGATGCAATAAGAGTCCACTCCCTAAGAGCACCAGCTAGAAGGAGAGATCGCCCTCACAGAGAGAGAGATCCTATTGGCTAAGAAGAGTCGCGAGTCCCTAGGATGTTGCAGAACCCGGTTGAAGACACCTGAGTCTTCAGCCACCCCATCTAAGATCACTTCAGGTGAGACTTCAGGCCGTTCTGCGGTTTGTCGCCGAAAGGGCCAGTGAACTAGGGGTATTGTTGGTACAGTAAAGTAAACCCGAGTCTGCCCATAGATAACCAACAGTGTTGGAATGTATCCATCCCTTATGGGAACCTTTAGTTGTCCTGCACCCGTTATTGTGATCGGGTCTAGTTCCGGTGGGGCTTTGTCTTCATTGAGTTCGGTGTCTTTTCTCACTACCCATATGGAAGATCCTTTGATCCTTCCTACACTGAGTCCTTTGAGTAAGCCTATAAAAATGGACGGGCCATTTCCTGCAGCAATGATAGCATATCAAGTGAATCTTGAATGTGTTGTAGAGCCTAGTCCTTCCTCTTTGTGGATGAAAGAGGAGGACCCATATGTGCTGCCTACATGGGAAGTTGAGTCTTCTCATGCACATGATTTCCTTGATAGTGTTTTTCCATCGGATGAAGCTATTATTGAGGCCATGTCTGGGGTTGAGCCACCTTGGGAAGAGTTACATCATAGATCTTATTTTCTTCTTGAGCTTGACCATTTGGAGTGTGAGGACTTCAGGGAAATTCTTAGTGAGAGAATTGGTAGTCCCGTGGTTCCATTGAGCTCTCCTGGTCCGATGGCTAATGGAAACATGGTGAATATATCTCCTACCATCCCTATCAATATCTCTCGCGATCGTGGAAAGATTGAGAATGTCTATATTGGGGAAGAATGTTCCCATGCTGAGATTCAAGCGTACATCGAGCTGTTCAAAGAGTTTCATGATATATTTGCTTGGTCATACGAGGAAATGCAAGGTATTGACCCTCGTATTATCGAACATGAAATCAAGACCTACCCAGGTGCAAATCCTGTTCAACAACGCTTGTGTGCGGTGAATCCTAGAAAACCACCTGCGATTAAGGATGAGATAGAAAAGCTATTAGATCCTGGTTTTATCTATCCCGTTCCCTTGACAGAGTGGTTTTCAAACCCCGTTTCGGTTGATAAGAAGCAGGGAGAAATCCATATATGCTTTGATTTCTATGACTTGAATCGTGCCTGTCCTAAGGATAATTTTTCCACACCATTTGTTGATCAAATTTTGGATGAGTGTGCGGGAAGAGAGGTATTTTCCTTTAAGGACGACTTTTCTGGATACAATCAGATCTAGATCAAAATCGAGGACCAACATAAAACTGCATTTATTTGTCCTTAGGGTACCTTTGCATATCGGAAGATGCCTTTCGGCCTTAAAAACGTCAGAGCCACATTTCAGCGAGTTATGACCTTGATTTTCCATGATCTCAAATCGATTATTGAAGTCTTTTTGAATGACCTTGCTGCTCATTCTCATCAGAGGATGCATCATTCCTACCATTTGAGATTAGGTTTCATTGTCTCCAAGGAGGGTATAAGAGTCGATCCCTTAAAGGTTGAGGAAATACTTCAACTGTCTCCCCCGAGAAACATTAGACATCTTCAATGTTTGCAAGGCATGGAAAATTTCTTGCGGAGATTCGTGGTTAAATTTTCCAATTTGACTAAAGGATTTATGCATCTTTTGTAGAAGGACACTACCTTTTGCTGGGATAAGTGATCCCAGGAGTCCTTTGATGCACTTAAACGATCCTTAGCATCGGCCCCCGTGATTAGTCCACCCCACTATAGCCATGACGTTTTCCTTTATGTGGACGCGTCCATGGAGACGATTGGTATGGTTTTGGTTCACTAGTTTG
Organism: Pseudotsuga menziesii; assembly: GCA_001517045.1. Classification (NCBI taxonomy): domain Eukaryota; kingdom Viridiplantae; phylum Streptophyta; class Pinopsida; order Pinales; family Pinaceae; genus Pseudotsuga; species Pseudotsuga menziesii. The sequence goes on from LPNX010252603.1 coordinate 236,011, forward strand.
AGGAGCTCCATGAGCATGTCATATATTATTTGAGCCGAAACCTTGTAGATGCAGAGATCTGTTATTTTCATGTGGAGAAACTTGCCTTAGCTACCGTTCATGCGGTTCAAAGATTGATACACTACATTCTCCTTCGCCAGACCTTCTTGGTAGCCCATGTCAATCCATTTCAGTTCGTCCTCACTAGAAGGATGATCAGGGGAAAGTATAATAAGTGAATTTCCATCTTGCAAGAATTTGATCTCGAGTTTGTTTCGGCAAAATTGAAAAAATCGTTGACTTTTGTGGATCTTATATCTGATTTCCCAAGCAAGGAGGAGGAATAAGTTTGTGAATATACGTTGTCGATGAGCACATTTTCCTGATCTCAACTTTGGATCCATGGTATGGGGATATCATCATATATTTACAAACATTGAAGGTCCCTACTCACCTCTCATGGGATGAACGACAACGGTTACGTCACGTATCTAAGAACTATCTTATAGTGGATAACACATTGTACCTCCGTGGGGTAGATTCCATTTTACATCATTGTTTAACTCACGAGGAGGCTAAGTTTGTGCTGAATGATTGCCATGAAGGGATGTGTGGTGGTCATTTATATGGGATTTCTACATCCCAAAAAACTTTGAGAGTGGTTTATTTTTGGCCGTCGATATTTAAAAATTCTGTCAATATAGTCAGAAGTGCCAGCCTTGTCAGGTTTTTGCACGTAATATGTGCTCACATCCTGCCCCATTACATCCGATTATCACCGCCGGTCCCTTCACTAAGTGGTGGCTTGATTTCATGGATTGCAACCCAGCTTCAACTGGGGGGAATCATCATATTATAGTGGCTATTGACTATTTCACGAAATGGGTTGAGGCTATGCCCACAGTTAAATCTGACGGTGAGACAGCCACGCATTTCATATTCAACTAGATCATTACTCAGTTTGGTATTCTGAAGGAGCTTGTCACTGACCATGGTAGGAAATTTCAAAATCGAATGATGGAAGAGTTGGCCTTGAAGTGAGGGTATAAGCAGGAGCATTCCTCTTCTTATTTCCCTCAAGCGAATGGACAGGTTGAAGCAGTGAACAAATCACTTAAGTCCATTCTCCAATGAACCATCGTACAAAGCAAGATCAATTGGCATATCATGTTATATCCTGCTTTGTGGGCTTGTAGAACAGTGGTTAAGACTGCCACCGGTTTTTCTCCATATCAGCTTGTACATGGAGGGGAGTTTGTCTTGCTGGTTGAATTTGAAGCTAGCCATAGAGCTTTTACCAGACACTTCTCCATTGGAGGAACATTTGGTCCACTTAGAGCACCTTAATGAGAAACGTTGAGATGCCTTAGTGGATCTAGAAGTAAATAAGCGTCGTGTTAAGGTCCAGTATGATAAATTTGTCTGTTTGAGGAGGTTTAGTGAAGGAAATTTGGTCCTTTTGTGGGATCAAGCTAAATAACCCTTGGGGGTAGGAAAGTTTAATTCCATGTGGCATGGTTCTTACGTTGTCAAACGTGTGTTAGAGAAGAGCACCTATGAGCTAGTAGATTACGAGGGGACAGCCTTGGCGGAGCATAGAAATGGGTTCTATCTTAAAAAGTACTATGCATTATCCTCAGCCAGGGTTGATTATTGTATATTCTTGTACAATATTTTGCATAGTTACGTTTTTCTTATGGTGATCGGGTTTGTTGGTTAGCTTTCATTTCTTATGGAAGATGTCAATGGAGTCTTCCGTCTATATAGGATTTGCTGATGGTTCTAATTGTCACCCTCAACACTCAGCCTTTGCTGCTTGGGTGATTTATACTCCTATGGGTCAGGTATTGTCTTCAGGAGGCGTATGTTTATGACCCTCTTCAAACAATGTTGCCGAGTATAGTGCCATTATCGAGCTTCTACAAGATGCCATTTCACATGGTGTTCTCTCTCTTGAGGTACGCCTTGATTCACAGTTAGTAGTGTCATAGCTGAATGGATTATATCATGTTAGGGATCCAACATTATTACGAAGATTCTTAGGTGTGATATTGTTAGAACGACAATTTGACAACATAACATATATACATGTTCCAAGAATTTATAGTCAAGTTGCTGACTCATATGCTAACTATGTGTTAGATTGGAATTTGTTTCATAGACCATAAGCTCATGACAGACATACATTTTTACACATGTAAATAAATAAAATTGATCATCCTAAATTTTTTTCATTAAACATCCTTAAAGTGACGTCATAATACATAAGTGTCATAATACAAAAATGGGGCTTTTGAGCCACCAAAATATAATACACGGTAGTACAAAAATGTGTCACTCCCAGGTATCTAATTCTGGGGAGGAGGAGGGGGGTTCTGATCATGGAAAATCACTATGGCTCTAGCTAGCCGTCGAAACAGCTGCACCCATGCTCATGGTACACCTACCACCTGAGTTGCGCCATGGGTACTCTGTGTAAGCCGCACAAAGTTTGTGTGGATTCTTTGGAGCGTCCGCTCCGCATCCACACCCATGATGTCATCTCCTCATCCCCTCCATCTATGATGAGGGAAAATGTCAGGCCGCTGTGGTCCTACATCTACATACATATGATAGATTGTCACTATGTGTCGCCACACAAAAACATGTCTTTTGGTTCCATTTATCAAAAAACACAAAAATTAAATAATTAAAAAAAAAAACTTTAAAAAGAGGGTTTGAATTGTTACCAATGTCACTGTATGCTACTCCTGGTGGTAGGGGCATGTCGGGATCTCCCTGAAAATCTATCCCTGCATAGGGGTAATCATCAATGGCAATAATATGTCGTCGCCACCATGGAAAGAAATAAGCTGGGTATGGTTTGGACACCCTACCTCAGCCCAGTCTATGCATAGCATCTGCCCAACATCGTTGGGCCAGATCTTGAACCCCATGAGGAGGAACTCCAACTCTAGGGCTTAGCCCTAGAACACACTCGAAGAAGAACACGCTCAGTATACTACAGAAACCAAAGTTTCGTACCCTGCCCATCTTGCAGTCACTGAGATGTTGCTTCATGTTACTCAACAACGTAGTACTCCAATCGTAAACTATGGGTCTCATGCACTCCACTACATAGAACATCAATGGCCGTGAGGCCTGGTGGAGTGAGGCTAGCCTTGCTATCCTGCCGAGTGCCAGTAGTATCGCCTTCAGGCCTAGTACTTGAATGGAGTTTGTTGGGATTTGAATCCCAACCTTCTCAGTGTCCGAAAAATAGTATACTACAATATACTCATCAATGGTAATTCCACCTCTGGGCCCGTGAGAGCGTAGGTTCACCACCTCTCCCCATCGGAACAATCCTGTAATGAAGTCTATGTCCTCCACCTCGGTTGTGAGGGAAATCCCATCAATCTGAAAGGACTCTGAGTCAGGATCCCAGTAGTGTACTAACATTTGTAGCAGTCTTGGTTTGGCCCTCAGGCTTCCAAGACACCAAAACTTATATATCCCACATGCACGTAGAGCTTGTTGAGCCATTAGATTGCCCCATACAGCTTCTTCTACATCCCCATGTTCTCTCTCCCTCCATTCTAGAACCATCCTGCAAATTTACATTAAGTTTTGGTCAATATTTGTCTTAAAAAACCTCAAACGTGGTCGCATACATGACTGTTTGCAAAACAACTACGTATGTACGCGGGTTTGGGCCATTTTTCCACGTATAGCCAGCCCTATACGCGGGAAAATCCCCAATTTCCATGTGGGCCGAAGAGACTATATTAGAATGGCCTAGAAATTGATTTTGACCATGGAAATTGAAAAAAATTACATGCAAATGAAAGAGTAGGGCATGGGAAGTTACCTGGAAAAAACGGTGTCGGATTTCACCAGACGAAACTCCCGGAATTCGCGTTTGAAGTTCTGAGCTCAATTGGGTAAAAATTTCAAATGATATATAATTTTTGAACTTTTTACTATCTATAGAAAATTTTTCAAATTTTGGAAAATTTTGGAAAAATTTTACCCCCTTTCTATAGTTTTGAACCGTTTCTGACCCTTTTGGACCTCTTTTGACTAATATGATGATGTAGCAGACTGTTTTGAGCGTCGTTTAGACCATTGTTTTGACCCGTTTGTGCTGATTTCAGGTATGATGTTTAAACTGGCATATAGGTTAGATTTCACCTCCGTTTGCATTTTGCATGACCTTATGACCATTTCATTATAACCTTAGGTATGAACCCATTCTATCTTGTCATGGAACCTTCTTGTTGTTTTAGAAGTGACATGATGTGAATGGTAGAGTTTGACCTTACATGGGTGCCCTAGTTGCTCCTTGTTTGTATTTGGTGCCCATGCCGACAGTTTGTCTTTTAGGGTGTGGGAGTCCCTTGTATAGTATCGCCATGTATTTTTGCAAGAGTCTCATACTCCTCTTGATCTTTTTGCTGGTCTGTTTCCTCAAGACTCCCTTATGTCAAGTTGTAATTGCATTATCATGAGATTTTCCAACCTCATTGAGCCTTATGATGGCTTCCTTGAATTTGAGTATCAACCATATAGCCCAAGCTTGTCTCATGTCTAGCCACGCAGAGCCATTTTGTATATTCTTTGCATCTTGATTCCTTATTTTTACCGGGAGGGGACTTTCCCCCGAGTGTCGCTATCCTACACGTGTGTCCTTGCATTGAGCACAGGTATGTTCCACTTCTTGGAACTAGTTTGTTTGTCCCTTGACACTCATCTCCTCCTAGTCTGTAACTATAAATCACTTTTATTCTTTTTCAAGCTTTTCAAAATATTTGAAAAAGTCCAAAAGAAAAAAAACTAAAAAGTCGAACAAGAAAAGATGTTATCTTTGGCAACAGTCGAGTCATGTCACCTTCAAACAGAGCACTGTATATCACATCCATTGGTTGGGTTAACAGTTTGACTTTAGGAGCTGTACTTATTTCTCTAAGTTTATCTCCACCGACTGGTTAAGCTTCTAGTTCCTATGGAGTCTCTGTCGATGCCTCCTATGTTGCAGAGATGTCCCAATTTTGTATATCGAGTTTATGCTGCCTACGATCAGTCACCATTCACCTTTATGCTCTTGTTTGAAGGAAATTTAAACCTGAGTCGACCATTCCTCAGTTATCTTCACTTTGCATGTCGACCATTCCCAGTACGGTTATTGGTTCGTGCACATTATGATCGAGTCCTTCCACATTATACAGCTTTGCTGAGTACCTCATGTTGTATGATGGGGTATGCCTGAATGCTCTCCTTCCAGTGGATTTCATCCCATCGACTTCAGATCATTTATTCTGGGATGGGAATCTAGATTCATTTTTGAGTGCCTTGAGACTAGCAGTCATCAGTGGCAGGTTCTCTCGCCATTGAAATTTTTTGGGAATACATCAATGTCCCCTGATTGATGGATTCTCTCAAGTGTTCGACCTCAGCACATTTATCCACACTTGTTAGTTTGCACTCTAGTACCTTGATTCCCATTTTCATTATTGGTGGGTGATCTCGCGTCTGTTAACGATATACATCAATGATCGGTAATCAGACGATGGACTACTATGTTCAACCTTGACACCTCTATTCACATAGTAGGACCTGTACTCATAGTGGTTTATGTAGAAGACCTTCCAGACTGGTGGCATCTGATATATGCTACCTCCTTGATTGTGCCAATGTTCATGAGATTTCAGATCTCATGACTTGATTCTAGTATATGTCAGATATTTCTAGCCATTTTGGAGATCTTGATCCATTATATATCTTCAACCTACGTGGAGATCATGATCTTGTGTATATCTTCATCATGGAGAGTCTAAGCTATCTATAAAGTACGTGGCGTTGACCACACATGTCATATTTTGTATCATGCCTATTCATGACCATTGTACTATTATGTATCCAGGACTACTACATCTATTTGCAGTTATGTGCAGAGTTTGATCATTGTATTATACTAATTGGATGGCTAGGTCTTCCACTAGGTTCTTCATCACTCCACTTCTGGGATGGACTTATAATGTATTTCAGACATCGTATGACCCCTCTGACCTCACACATTAGGGGGCATCTGTTACAGCTGATTTTACCACACATGGTGAATCACTCTTTTATGGCCTTCCCTATCCCTCTGCAGACTCTTTAGACCCCATCAACCATTTTTGTACCTTTGATGTTTCCAAGATAATCCCTAAAAACATGCAATAATTTCCATACGTGAATTTTAATCCCTTTCTCGCGTATATATGCGGATTTGACCCTTAAACCCACGTACATCGGGATCTGTGCAAAAGACCAAATAGTTTTGGATTTTTCCTTGATCTGAATCCGAGTCACTTGTCTCTTGGCCTTCTATATGCCTTGAGATTTCTCGGATTTGACCTTCCATTACCCCATTGAAGAGCTAAATAAGAAACCCTTTGGATACATTGAAAGGAGAGGAATTGAAGAGCAAGAAAACTATAGTCCATTGTTGTCAGAGCTTATACTTGAGTCTACATACCTTTGTCCCTTGGAGAACTTTGTGTTCTTCCCAAGGTTTCCTTTTGCTTGTGAGCTTTCTATCGAGAGATGGATGATTGAAGTGGTGGAGGCCCAAGTGGGGGACTCAGTTTCTCTGATTTGCAGGCGTGCTGACAGAGGTTGTCACTATTGTAATCTCTGTTTTATATCAATAGAAATATCTTTTCTTGTCCAATAATGTGTATTTAAATGAGTATTTGATTCATGGACGCTTGTAAATGCTTATATGTTATTGATTATATATGCTAGAGTAGGTATAACACAATTATATATAGCATGTTTGTCTTGTTTGCTGAATGTTGAGGAAGCAAATTGCTAATACAAGTGAGAGTTGAAAAGCTCAACGGGGATCTACATCAATCGTCTGGAATAAGGTATGAATCGAGATCCTTTAGTGTTAGATGTTTGGTTTCTCTTGCATATAGGGAAGGACTGATTTCTGGAGTTAATATATCTTTTGTGGTACCCCAAGCCATAGGAATTTCTCTCCATAACAGGACCTGATAGAGAAGTATGGGAATATTTCCTTCTAAGATTTGGGGGTAAATTATGATCAGCTTAGTGAACATCTGTTAGATTTTCACCAGTGTATGCTTAAGATGAAAGTTATACATGAGGATGTTCTTATTAAAATGTTTAAATACTCTTTGGAAGGAGAAGCCCATGATTGGTGTAGATCATTGCTGTAGGAGGGATTTATCCTTGCTACAGGGGCAGGAATGGCTCCCTTCTGTCTATAGGACAGAAGGGTAGGTTCCTTCATGGATAAATGTAGAAAATGAAAATGTAATGTAAATGGACAACAACTAAACTAAGAACAAAAATAAGAGAGAAGCAATGGTGAACCCCTCTGCAAACAAGGGTTAGGGTTCTGCCTCCAATAACCTGCAAACAAATCCTAAGCTACAATAACCCCTGCAAAATAATTTTAAACATAAGCCCGCAAATGAAATATTAGTTAGAAAGCAAAGAAAACTAAAAAGCAAAGAAATAAAACATGAAAGACAAGCTATACCTTCTCTGGTGGAAATAGGCCACCATGCCCTAGCTTGTGGAAGCACCTCTCTTGGATGGGGGAGCAATGGCTCAATGGAAATGGAGGAGAGGGAGTGTGGGTGGCTTGAGAGGAAAAGGTCTCAAGGCATACACGATCAGCATAATAGTATGAAAGGGAGAATTGTTTTGAGAGTGACCCCCACCCTCATTTTATAGCATTTTTAGGGGTTTTAGGGTTTTAAGCTCTTGGTCCCGGCTTTAGCCCCTTCTGCCCTAAATTTATCTCCTTTTAGGGTTTTAGGCTCCTTTGAGGGGTTTTTGCCCCTTTTTGGAGGCCTTAGCCCCTAGGAGAGTATTTTAGGCTCCTTTTTGGGGTTTTTAAGCCCTTTTCTTTGTCCTTAAGCATTTTTGAGGGTGTGGAGGTGTAATGGAGGGTCATGGAGTGGTGTCCTTGGGTGGTGTAGGTCATAGAGAGCTTAGTGAGGGTTTTTTTGGGTTAACATATTGCCCCCTAATGTGTGAGGGCAGGAGCTTATCGTATGGCCTACGAACATTATAGGATTTGCTGTGGTGAGGTGGTGCTTCCGGGGCCAGGGCATGGTGGCTTTTGGTTTTTGTATTAATATGGTTCCCATCAATGGGTGAGATACAAATAATGTGTGACATGTAGATAGAAAAGACGAGCATCCCCATGCTCGTGACAATGTCAAAAGAATAATTTGATCTATGCTCTAAAATACAAGAGCCGATCATATACAACTGATGATACAATATTGGTTGCCTCAATGTGAGGTTGTATACAATACCGATATGGTACATTGGACCTGTGGCAATCTCATGGAATGCTATATCTTAATGACTGATGGCCTGTTGGATCTGGGATGGTACATAGCTGTATGGACTCACTGATTGAGAGATAGAGTGTTTGTGGTACAAGTATGTTGCATTAATCATAAATCTATATAGAAGCACTGCCGGGGCTTCTGAACACTGTCTCCAATGCAACCCAAAAATCACAAGGGACTTAACCTGTTTAGGTCCCTCAAATAGACTCATCAATGTGCTAGAGTCAGGTGACATCCGAGGTCTTCGATCAAGTACTGTGCGGACCAAACCCTGTTGTTGGGGCACGGACCTTGAAGGTCCTTAATTTTGGCAACTCCGCGGTTTTGGTGCGAAGCTTGTAAGCGGAGTTGCGGTCCAAAATAGTCTTAGGGGTTTCGGGGTTGGGTCAAAGCCCCTCTTTTTGTAAATAACCCATGGTTTAAGCCCATGGTTTAAAATCATGGTATTGTAATAGTGCACTTGTATAAATAGGCACTTATGTAAAGGAGAAAAGGGCTTTTTCGTAGGTTTGTATGATGATAATTTGATGCGAAGAAGCTAAGGTCTATTGTTGGGGTTAAGGTTAAGTCCCAGCTGAGTGCGTGGATGACCTTTGCAGCTGAGTGCACAGAGGGTTTAAGGCTAAGTCCCAGCTGAGTGCGTGGACGACCTCTACAGCTGAGTGCGCAGAGAGTTTTGGAAGAAAGGTTATGCAGCTAGGTGCGCAATTTCGGGTTGTTGAGAAGATCTGTAGCTGAGTGTGCAGATCAGGTTGTTGAGAAGATCTGCAGCTGAGTGCGTAGATCAAGTTATTGAGAAGATCTACAGCTAAGTGCACAGTTTTGGGTTGTTGAGAAGATCTGCAGCTGAGTGCGCAGATCAGTTTGTTGAGAAGATCTGCAGCTGAGTGCGCAAATCAGAACTGTGTGTTTGTAAAGTGTTGAATATAAATGTAGTTCTTTGGACGTAGCCCCTACACTGGGGGTGAACCACGTATATCTTGTGTTGTGGTGGTTCTTGTTATTTTGTTCCTGTTATGTTTTTATGCATTTGATAAGTAGGTGAATGATAAGTAAGATATATTGCTAAGTACTAACTTTGCTGTGAATTCCCAGTTAAGGGTTAAGCAAGAAACTGTCTTTTTATCTAAACTGTGAAGCTATTTAAGTGAATGTTGAAGCTGTATGATTATTCTTTGTTAAGGATAAAGGTACAATAATATCCCTCTTTTGCCTACAGAAACCTGATTCTGCGGCACCCCATAGCTGTTTCAGGTGAGACTGCAACCTATTCGCAAGTTGTTGCCAAAAGGGCCAACACTATGGGTCTCTTTGTTGGTGTGAAGATAAAAGTATAAGAACTCAAGTCTGCCCTAAGCTCCAACAAATTGGTTCCGTTGCCTGTTTGAACCAGTATCTGCTTCAAGAGGGATCTATGTCGTACCTGGAGGGATATTATCTGGAGGCCCTCAGTAAAATAAATCAGTGACTGGGTTGGAGATAATTATCTGAAATTTACTGAACAAGAGAATAAGGATCCTCATCGTAGCTCAGACGACTTCTTGTCACGGGGGATTCACTCCGTGAACCTCTTGCATAGCACGTGCGATCATGAGATATTAAAGAATACCCTTATTTTCTACAGATATTGACTCGAACTCCCTTTGTTGGAACCCCTCCCAATACCTAAAACTTCCCCCACACCCATTTTATACCCAAATCCTTATAAATTCCCATACCCCCCACCCTAAACCCCTCATCCACCCCCAATACTTGCAATATATTAGCCTAGTTTTTGAGAATTTTAAAACTCGCAATATGAACTCACGTGTTATGATATTGGTCAACAAGTGAACCCCTCATGCTTCTTGCAGAGGTACATTTTTTCTGATATTTACAAAATTTTCTTTGCTAGTATCCACATAGAATTGCACCAGTGGTTATCCAGGTTAACAGAAAGAAGGACAAACTTCCAAGAAGATCAGTCTCCTGACTGGACCCCAGAAAGAATTAAGCTGTTGAAAAGTGTGAACAACGAGGTATAAAAAGCTGTTGACTTCTGGATAACGCGAACCCTTGACGCATTTGTGATGGAGTTCACCATCGACACACATACTTCTTTCAGCAAAGCATAAAGACAATTTTTCAAAGGACCAAGGGGTAAGTACCTGAATTCATTAAGTCTGAAAATTAAAATGCTCTTGGCTGAGAAACACATATTGCTTATGCAATAAGATTGCTAGATTTATTGCTACTAACCTATGTTTGGAAGTGAAAGTGACTTCGACGAGCAAAGTGGTTTGCTTCGCAACAGTAAAAGATACAAGAGAACTCTTGGATCCTATACCCTAGGCCAGAATACCGATTATACCTCATTAA
>LPNX010252603.1:247421-299236 GCA_001517045.1 Pseudotsuga menziesii
AAAAGAAATTCAGCAGAAGCGAGGTGAATCAGTTTGGGACTTTGATCATAGGTTCAAGGTTCTATTGGATCAAGTTAGTTTCACTATTAGACCAGAACAGCATAAAGAATGGTTCATTGCAGCACTATTGCCTCATATCAGGACTCTGCTTATGCAACAGAAGGTTGTTGATCAACAAGAGGCGTTGGAAATTGCTATGAAACTTGAAACAACTCCTATTGGAGATAATTCTGGAATAGCCCAAATACAGGCACAATTAGCAGAAATGGATTTGGAGCTTCACGATATGAAAAAAGGAAATCTATTCGAGAAGAGGTTTGGTGTACACGATGTAAGACAGAAGGTTATGACAAAGAACAGTGTCCTGCATTAAGAAATTATTTGAATACTGGTGCATCGAACCCGTTTAACCCTACTGTCCTATATTGTGAGATCTGTAGAACAACTGGCCAGCATCGACCTGAAGATTGCTATCTGCTGTAGAGATATGTTCAAGTACCTAAGAATCCCTACTGCAAGTTCTGTAAGTCAGCTGGACACAATGAAGACGAATGTCGTAGCTTTGACCTCATGAGAGAGCGAACCTATGATGCTTATAGGGTACAACCCGATGCACAAGGCAACGATGGATATGGTTAATGTGATAGTACATCAGGTCGAGGTAATTTCAGAGGTCGTGGTCGTGGTGGTATGCCTGGAAGAGGTTGAGGCCAGGTTATTTGCTATAACTGTAATTAGGTAGGACATGTAGCTAAAGACTGTCAGAACCCAACTACGACATGTCGATATTGCAGAGCAGTCGATCATGTGATTGAGCAATGCCCACAGTTGATAGCCAAGATACAAGAAAGAAATGGCACTCCTACTCAGAATGTTCAGATGATTGCTATAGAGAAAAGACCTATCCCAGCTATTAACATTATTACAAGGAGTGGAGCTACGATGCAGGTGTAGAATAAGGGGAAACATCCTGATGAGGCTTAGGTCCATAAGACCCTAGAGAAAATTCCAGCCTTCGATGTTGGAAGAGAAAAAGGAACATTTATGGAAGCTAAAAAATACTTTGCTGATTTGAGAACATCAGTAGCAACTACGCAACAGCATCAACAGCAGTTACAGTTTCACGAAGCTTCGCCGGATCAAGTAAGTACACTGACATCATTTTTACAGAGTTGTATGAATCTATTAAGAAATCAGAATGCTTTGAATGAGTTACAGAAAGTTATTGCGTCTTGCGAACCTTAGCGAATCTCTGAGAGAGGAAAAATTGTTAATAGAGTTAGAAGGACTGGAAGAGAAATGAGATTGCATGCTCAGATAGGAGATTATGACATGACTGATATCATTTTATACCTAGGATCAGAAGTGAATGTCCTAACTAAGTAGACATGGGAACAAATGGGAAGACCTACGCTTGAATGGTCCCCTATACAACTGAGATTAGCCAATCAGTAGAAGATTGTTCCCTTGGGAAGATTCCCTAGTGTACCAGTGGACATTGATGGAGTCAGTACCTTAGTATATTTTGAAGTCATTGAAATAATTGATGATAGCAACCCCTATCCAGCATTGCTAGGAATTGAATGGGAAATAGACAATTATGCAGTAATCAACCTTAAGAATAGACAGATGACTTTTGAAGGAAAAGGCTTGAGATTCATAGTACCGTTGGACCCTTCTCAAGGAGAAAGGTATACAGAGCCAGTCAGAGATGAAGATTAGGATGTTTTAGATCATATTTACAACATCACAACTAAAGAAGAAGACTATGTTAACCCTACTACTGAAGGTATAATGGATTGGCAGTGTGACAGTTCTTGCATGACTGATTCAGACGAAGGCCTAAAGAATTGGTAGAATAGACTTTATGAGCTACATGGACATCGATGTGCAAGAATTACCAAGTCTATCAGATGGGTTGGCTCACAGACAAAGATCTTACCTACTTTTGATGGCTTGATAAACCTAGAAGATTTTATTGTACAATTCTCAGAGCAAGTACCATATTCACAGAAAATGGAGACTCTAGATTCAGTATTCAGAGCCGCAGCTGCCAGATGGTGGAATGGTCATAAAATTATATTCATAGTTGGAGATCTTGTCAAAAGTTTCTTCGCCTAAGATTCATGGATCAACCTCAGGAGGTACGAAGCAGATTTAATGGTAAGACTAGCCCTCAGGAACATTTGGAGTAGTGTTATGAAGCATGGAAGCATATACCTTGTGAAGAATGGGTACATAGGTTTGTACACACTCTGGAACCTGTAGCAAAGAAATGGTATGCGGAGGTGGAGCTTCGCCATGGTACTGTAAGTTGGGTTAGCCTTATCGATAGTTTTGTGCTCACATTTTCTATTAATGAGGATTGTCCTGCTTTGGACGCAGCTATTAGGGTGATCCATACTAAGGTGTTTGATGATAAATAAATAGCCGAGCACCAACTTGATTGGAAGGAAGAAGAAGCTAATGCAGTAGAATGTTATAACCTCACCATTGATGAAGACGATGACCCTCACAACATTAATATTCCTGATTCAGAAGGACACTACAAAGTACATAGACCAGCAGTCGAATCACCTGAAAGAACTCAGCCCTTGAAAACAAGGAAAGTAAACATTGGATCAGAAGAAATGCCTAAGCACGCTACCATTGGATATTATTGGGATGAAGAAATGGTAAACAAAGTGACTGAGCTTCTCCATGAGTATCAGGACTTATTTCTGATGAATTTCTCAGAAATGAAAGGTATCCTTGGTGATATAGGAGTGATAAAAATACCTTTGAGACCTGATGCGAAGCCTGTGAAGCAACACCCTTATAGGCTGAATCCTAAGTATAAAGAAAAAGTTAGGATGGAGCTAGATAAGATGCTCGCTGTAGGAATCATTGAGCCTTTTGAAGAGTCCGAATGGGTCAGCCCTATGGTGGTACAAGAAAAGAAGACCAAGGGAGAAATCAAAATCTGTGTTGATCTGAGGAAGCTGAATGATGCCTGTTTACATGATCCTTTTCCTACTCCCTTTACAGATGAAGTTTTAGACAATGTCGGAGGTCAAGAAGTGTATTCTTTCACTGATGGATTTTCAGGTTACCATCAGATCAGAATTGCTCCAGAGGATCGACATAAAACAACCTTCGCTACAGAAATGACATCTTTTCAGTATACTGTTATGCCCTTTGGATTGAATAATGCACCTGCTATGTTTTCAAGAGTAGTCATATATGCATTTAAGGAATTTATTCATGAGTTCTTGGAAGTTTACTTTGATGATTGGACTATCTTTGGTTTATTGAAAGATCATATAGCCAGTTTAAGACTTATGTTGGACAAGTGTAGACAACATCAGATTTCATTGAACCTGAAGAAGTGTATCTTTTGTGCACCTTTTGGAATTCTGCTAGGTCACATTGTATGCAAGCAAGGATTGATGGTGGATCCTGCGAAGATAGCCATTATTGTGAACTTACCACCTTCAAAGTCTGTTAAGCAACTTCGCACTACGCTTGGTCATATTGGATATTATAGGAAATTCATTAAAGGATATGCTCAGATTACAGCCCCTATGGAAAAGAAATTGAAGAAAGATATTAAGTTTGAGTGGACACCTGGATGCCAGGAAATCTTGGACATTTTGAAAGAAAAGATTGTAACTGCCCCTATCTTAGTATTCCCTGATTGGAATAAGGAGTTTCATGTTCATGTCGATGCATCCTCCATTGCTTTAGGTGTAGTATTGACTCAGCCAGGTGAAGTTAATATTGATCACCCTATTGCTTTGCAAGTAGAAAATTGTCCACAACAGAAAAGAACTATACTACGACAGAACAAGAAGGTCTAGCTATGGTTTATGCTTTGCAGAAATTTTGACATTATTTGTTAGGATCTCATTTTAAGATGTTCACTGACCATTCTGCTTTGAAGTATTTGGTTAACAAACCTGTTTTAGGGGGAAGGATATGCAGATGGCTGATTTTGTTTCAGGAGTATGACTTTGAGATCATAGTTAAGCCAGGAAGACTTAACCTGGGGCCTGACCACTTGTCGAGGCTTGAGTCAAGAGAAGAACCCACTAGTTTGGATGAAGGTCTTCCTGATGCCCAGTTGTTTGCCATCCAGATGGTTGATGACTATTTTCAGGATATTGTTCAGTACTTGTCTACAGGGTTTGCACCTTCTGAGATGAAAACACAACAGAAGAAGCAGCTGTTGGTTAGAGCAGTTGAATTTACCTTGATAGAAGGACAGCTATATAAGATGGGACCAGATGAAATACTGCACAAATGTGTCCTAGAGCGTGAAAATCCATTGATTTTGGCTAAGGCACATTCTGGAGCAGCAGGAGGTCATTATGAAGGAAAAACTATGGCACAAAAGATTCTGACAGCTGGATTGTGGTGGCCTACGATTCATAAGGATGCAAGAGAGTATTGCCATAGCTGCGATATCTGTCAGAGGATAGGAAAACCATCCAGGAGGGATGAGATGCCTTTGGTTCCACAGGTAACTTTACAAGCATTTGACAAGTGGGCTATTGATTTTGTTGGACCAATCAATCCCCCTGCAAAGAAATCTGGAGCAAGATACATTATTACAGTAACTGATTACCTTACTCATTGGGCCGAAGCTCAACTAGTCAAGGACTGTAGCGTTGCTGCAGCTGCGAAGTTTATATTTGATAATATCTTATCCAGGTTTGGATGTCCTAGAATTATTATGAGTGATCAAGGATCACATTTTCTGAATAAGACTATTGAAGCATTGACCAAATAATTTCAAGTATATCATCAGAAGAGTACTGCCTACCATCCTCAAGCAAATGGAACTGTCGAAGCCTTTAAAAAGATTCTTGAGCACGCTCTGACGAAGGTTTGCAATGTTAATAGAAATGATTGGGATCTTAGAATTCCAGCAGTATTATGGGCTTATAGAACCACTTGCAAGAAGTTGATAGGCCATACACCTTTTAGGCTGGTATATGGATAGGAAGCAGTTATGCCCATGGAGTACATTGTTCCTAGCCTCAGAATATCTTCCTTCACAGAGATGGATAATCCAGCTGTGTTGAATGAAAGGTTGGCGAAGATACTGGAACTAAAAGTAGACAGATTCATTATAGGTTTCCAGCAGCAAGTGCAGAAAGCTAGAGAAAAAGCATGGCATGATAGACACATTAAGAAGAAGCATTTTCAGAATGGTGATCTTATGCTCTTGTACGACAGTAAATTCATGAAGTTCCCAGGTAAGTTCAAGACACATTGGAAAGGACCATACATAGTTCAGAAAGTTACCGATGGTGGTGCAGTTCAGTTAGCTAAATTGAATGGAGAAATTTTTCCCTCCATGGTGAATGGAAGTAGATTAAAGAAGTACAGGGACAAGCTTGTACCCCCCGATCAGAAGTAATAGCAAGAAGAAGAGTCTAAGTACAAAGAATAGTTGTAATTGGGTACTAGACTATAATGAAGCTGTACTCAAAGAATATTTGGCAGATTGTTGGATGTGTTGAAGGTCCTTATTGTGGTGAAGCTAAAGTTAGTGGCTGTGCTGAAGAAGAAAAGTGTGTCGAAGCTTAAAATGCAACCGTTGAGAAAAATCAGATTTGGCAGCGTCGGTACGTTAACTATATTAACTGCCTGTAATGATGAGATTTTGGAAAATCTAGCGCCGTTTGGACAAGATCTACAGCCGCTCTGTCATATTTGGTGTCTTTAATGCATAGTTATGGCAGATTTGGTCGTTGGATTCTATAAGAAGACACCTAGGCCTGCGAATTTCGCATTACGCATTTTCTTGAGTTGAGTCCATGTCAGCTAATCGTGAAGTCCAGGAATTGTTGAGAGAATTCAGACAAAGGGGTTTGCAGAACCTTATGAGCAATCTGCCTGCATCTGCACCTTGCGAAGAGACTCCCCTAGTGTCGAATCAACCAATGTAGACACGATCAACCAGAAAGAAATTTAAGGAAGAAGTTCTCTCTAAGCGAAACGAAGAAAGACATAAGCCATCAGGAAAGACACCGGAGGATCCCAAGATGAATCCTGCTGGTTCCGCAGAGCTCCCACCTAAAGGTTTTGAAGACTTCTGTGAGGATGAGAACGTTGCATCGCAGCGTCCACCATATCTTTTGCCTGTTCGACTAGGAGTTCAGCCACCTCGACGGACAGCCAAGTTCACGTTACGCACCCCTTCACTGCCACAGGGTGTGCAATTGGTCAGAACGATGATAGGAAAAATAGACCGGCTCAAGTACGCAGACCACGATATGAATGATCATGGGAAATTTCCATAGTTCACACCTGGGAAATACTTGCACTCTGTCCATTATCTAGAGACTGGTACGACGCTACTGGAAGTGAAACAGTGGGCTGCTGGCTTGGAGCAAGCTGGCTTGTTGAAGATGCTAAATGTCCCCCACTTTGGTCGCAGCACGCAGGTTACTGTAGTGGTCAAGAATCTATTGGCGTTGGTGCATGATGGGCACCTATGGAGAGGAAGCCACAAAATAGCTATTGATGGACAACTGATTCATAGGATTACAGGCTTGCCGAAGGAAGGGCCTGATCCTGGGATTGAGTTTGTCGGAAAACACGAGGATACGAAGCTGGTGCAGCACATGAAGGAATGCTTCAGCCTGACGAAAGGAAAGCGAGGGTATCAAACCTCGACAATTTGGCACCAAAACATTTGCTTCGCCGCAAAGCTCCTAGCATGCAAATTAATGCAAAAGTGCAGACCGAATGAAGTACCTGCCCCGATTTTCAGTATTGCTATGAACTGTGCCGAAGGCTACAGTTACAAATGGGCAGAGTACATTACTGGGGAATTCCTCGAAGATGTCCATGATGCACAGGAGAAAGGTAGACCCTTTCATTACTCATGGTTGTTAGTGCTTATTGCACTAGTGGGATGGAGAGAACCTACCAAGGCGCAGTTTGTCGATGTGCCTCCAGAGATACTTGGTGCAGCAAGGTATGCATCTTTTTGGGTCTCGCAAGATAAGGCCTTGCAGCAGATGACGAACTATGTGTTCGCCTTTTATGCAATGAATATTTCACATGAGATCCTGAAAACACCACGGCTCAGTAATGAGCTATTCTCTCAGTATGCTGGAGTTTCCAACTTCAAAGCTGACATGCACAATGTCTTCATCCAGGCCCGCACAGATAACAAGCATACATGTTTGAAGTTTCCATATGTGGTGAACTAGAAAGACATCGTCACAGTAGTCCAGCAGTGGCCGGCTGAATGGATGAAGGACACGGGAACAAGGCCCAACATACCAGTCCCCCCATTGACAGATGTGGGTGCAGGTCCTAGTCAGGCGCTGCAGAGTGACCCACCAGAAGAGAGTGAAGAACAAGATGAGTCATATCAAAGTGAAGATGACCATGGTGGCGATGACAGAGCTAATGAAGAAGAAGAAGAGTCAGTAAAGACAATTTTTGACCCTAATTGCCCAGTTAAACGCAAGTCTCCAGAAGTGGAGGAAGTTACGAATCCTTTTCCCAGAAAGAAAGCTAAGGCATCGAAGGGAAAGAATATGATTGAAGAGCCTAATTTGACGATTAAAGAGCTTGATCAGGCTCTGACGAAGTCCACATAAGTATTATCCAGTAAGTGGGAATAATTTGCAGCTACACATCTTGATGTGCAAGCCAGCATAGCACAGCGAATTACAGAACTGAAGGAGTTAGCAGAAAGATCAGCGACTGGTGCTGCAGCAAGTAGTGCCCCAGTAGGCGCACAGCTAGATACGAGGCAATGGCCAGCTAGAAACAATAGAGGACAAGTACCAAGTGCATCCCTTATAATAACTGACACAACCTCTCGATCGCAGATGAGTATGATAGTTGAGATAGACTACGCCAAGTTATCTATGTCGGAGCTGCATCTTTGTCAATTGGAAATCATGAACAAGATCCAAGAACGCGACAGCTACTCACACATGCAGCTGGAAAATACCACGAAGTAGAGTGAGAGCCTCATAATGCAGTTGGAAGAAGCTAAACATAAGAAGAGGGAAGCAGAAAGCAAGCAGGCTGTACTGGCGTGAGTATTGGATGAGGCGTGTCGAAGTCTCCATGACTTCGACATGCAGGCTGAAGAAGAACCAAAGCAAAGAATTGTCAAGCTGAAATACTATGAACAACAGTCCCGAAGCCAGATAGAGAAGCTGAAAGCAGAACATGAGGCTCATATTGCGGAGCTTCAGCTTTGCATCATTCCTGAGAGTCCACCAGAGGTCAGGGAACAACGTCGCAGAGATATTCAGGCCTTAGCAACGAAGATCTTAGATCTTGTGAGTAGTGCATCAAAGTTGCTAGACGAAAGTGTCAAGGCCTGGGAAAACTTGTAGGACAACCCATAAGTAGAAAAGTTTCAAGAAACTATCAAGCAACGAGAGATAGATATGGATGTAGTCAAAGCGGAAATTAAGACATTGCCTCCTATGCAGAAGATGCTTAAGGTGAAGCATAACAATGAGCTCCAGCAAGAATTGAGTCTTGCAGAAGGAAAGAAACACTGTTGGTGAAATCTATGCAGCCCCTTATTAACGAGGCCTTGGAGTTGAGCACTGCTGCGGACAACCAGCTCAAAGTCTTAAAGGAGTATGATGCATTTGCACAGGAAAAGGCTAGTGAAGCATCTGCAGCAACATTGCAGGAGATAGTGGATAAGGAGCAAGCAGCTGAAGATATCATGCGTAGCCTCAACAAGCAATTTACTATCTTCACCAACAAGATTCATCCACCAGAAAAGCAGCAGAGTGTCCCGGAATGGGACAGTGGTGAGTCTTAGGGGCCTGTTGGGGTGTGGACCTTGAAGGTCCTTAATTTTGCCAACTCCGCGGTTTTGGTACGAAGCTTGTAAGCGGAGTTGCGGTCCAAAATAGTCTTAGGCGTTTCAGGGTTAGGTCAAGGCCCCTCTTTTTGTAAATAACCCATGGTTTTTAAGCCCATGGTTTACACTCATGGTATTGTAATAGTGCACTTGTATACATAGGCACTTATGTAAAGGAGAAAAGGGATTTTTCTTAGGTTTGTATGATGATAATTTGATGCGAAGAAGATAAGGTCTATTTTTGGGGTTAAGGTTAAGTCCCAGTTGAGTGCGTGGATGACCTTTAAAGCTGAGTGTGTAGAGGGTTTAAGGATAAGTCCCAGCTGAGTGCGTGGACGATCTCTGCAGCTGAGTGCACAGAGGGTTTTGGAAGAAAGGTTCTGCAGCTAAGTGCACAATTTTGGGTTGTTGAGAAGATTTGCAGCTGAGTACGCAGATTAGGTTGTTGAGAAGATCTGCAGCTGAGTGTGTAGATTAGTTTGTTGAGAAGATCTGCAGCTAAGTGCACAGTTTTGGGTTATTGAGAAAATCTGCAGCTGAGTGCGCAGATCAGGTTGTTGAGAAGATCTGTAGCTGAGTGCGCAGATCTAAACTGTGTGTTTGTAAAGTGTTGAATATAAACGTAGTTCTATGGATGTAGCCCCTACACTGGGGGTGAACCACGTATATCTTGTGTTGTTGTGGTTCTTGTTATTTTGTTCTTGTTATGTTTTTATGCATTTGATAAATAGGTGAATGATAAGTAAGATGTATTGTTAAGTACTAACTTCACTATGAATTCCCAGTTAAGGGTTAAGCAAGAAACTGTCTTTTTATCTAAACTGTGAAGCTATTTAAGTGAATGTCGAAGCTCTGTATTGTATGATTATTCTTTGTTAAGGTAATGGTATAGTAATATCCCTCTTTTTCTTGCAGAAACCTGATTTTGCGGCACCCCATAGCTGTTTCGGGTGAGACTGCAACCTATTCGTAGGTTGTTGCCAAAAGGGCCAACAATATGGGTCTCTTTGTTGGTGCGAAGATAAAAGTATAAGAACCCGGGTCTGCCCTAAGATCCAACACCTGTATGAATCTCAACAGTGTGATGATGTAGTTGGAGTTGAGCAAATGAGAAACAACCATCCTAAGAGACACTAAGGACTCCTCTCAAGTGGTCTAAGGAACTCATCAAGGAGGTTAATGAAACCAGGATACAGGGACCTCTGGGTTTATCCTCTAGAATATATGTGTTGTCATCGACAGAGGAAGACCCTCCCCTAGTCAAGGAAATGATGTTTCCTTGACCAAGAGCATGAGGGAGATAACCAAAAGGTGTGAGACAATCTGCAGACTGACCCACTGAATGGGGGGGCGGAGGGGGAGCGAAATAGTTGAACATGGGTAGGGGGAGTGTGGTGGACTCAAAATTCCTTTGTTCAGAGTATGCTGATGGGGTAGACCAAGCAACAAATGAAACTTGACTCATGGGAATGGGATCATAGCTGTAATACCTGGAATGTTGCTGCAGATGGGAAATGCTTGGAGGAGGTAGACACTTTTTGAAATTGATGGGATCCAAGGAAGACACATTGCAGAGTACTCTAAACAAAGGTGACCCAATGTGGGAATTCCACCAAGCTATTTTCTGTAGGGTGGTGTCTAGGGACACTGTTATGGTATGATCTCGTGGATTTTTTGCGAGCCCTAGAAGGTAAATTCTCGATGGTGCTTTCAATTTTAGAGAGTCTGAAAGAACGAAGAAGACTCCAGTGGGGGATCTTTTTCATTGGTAGTCTCCTATGCCTGAAAAGGGATAAAAGTATACATAGGAGAGCTCGCCCATCCTGGAGGGGATGAGAGACTTCTTTACCGTTGGTAGTCCAATTAGGTCGAAAAAGGTTAAACCTATACTGATTGGACGGTCATTCAGATACTTTTATGAGCATGAACGAAACAAAGTTTGCTCGACAATATTTTCTTGATGAGAAGGATGGAAAAGAGCTTAATGACAACCCGTGGTGAGATTTTTCGTGAAGTACAGCCCCTCTGTGTGGGAAAGCATAAAAGTATGCAGAGGGGAATAGTCTTAGCTTGAATACACCAAGGTGGTCCTTTTCTTCAATGGTCTACATGGTCCGCAAAAGGAGGTAAATGAGACAATGTAGACACCCTTTCCTATGCTTTTGCGAGTGGGAAAGGAAGCAGATACGCTTGGCTATCTTTTCATTGTTTTAAGGAGTCAAAAAAGAGCTTAAATGAAACTCTAGTGTGGTAACCCGATTGTGGTGGTACAGGTGGTGCCCCACGTCGGGACAGTTGACAGAGGTCCAAAGGTCATCCGTGCAGTATGAACGGAGTAGAAGGCTCTCAAACATACCAATACATATGTGGGATAGATCGTGATAAAGGTTCGTGAGTCGGAGCGGCAGAGGCACACAAACCGAGGTGGCTCTCAGACAGAGGTCAGGAGAGTGTGTGTGTGTGTTTTGGTGGACGGACTTGACTACATGCGATGTGAGTACAAGTCTGGGGGTACTTATATGCCAAATACATGCAAGAAAAAGAAATCGTTTTGTGGATAGTGGTCCAGAGGTCCACGCAAGGTGCGGTGAATAGAAAAGACAACTATGTGTTAAAAATACAAAAAAAAAACTAAAAATTACATTCCTTAACGAGCTGTGGCCCAAAAAATTGCATGAGTAGCACTTGAGAGGTGTGATACAAGTACAAGTTCGTAGACACTTGCATCATCATGTCATGCCTCGTAAATCGAGGTGACTGGTGGGAAATGGTCCCAGGATTGATTTATTAAACATGAGGCAATGGTCTCATAAAGAGATGGAAATTTGAGACCGGAGGTGTGAGAGGTGTCTCAAACTGGTTCCGGGTGACTTTGAATTAGCAGTTGATGGTGCTGCCCTTGACTTGTGCTAAAAAACGTTGAAAAACAAGAAAGGGAAAAAACTACGCTATAAGGGACTCATAATGGTTATATCATGCATAGACTCTCTTGAGGTGGAGCCTCTTGCACGAATTATTCAAGAGTCGACCGTTTGAGTCAGCGAAGAGGTATGCCCCCTTGCCAAGACGAAGGTCATTGACAAGGTGAGATGACAGAATCTGGTATTTTATGGGAAGAACCAATTCCACACTATGGTTTAAATGGAATGGGGTAAAAACAAAGGCGGTCTTACAGATCTCTCTGTCATCGCGTAAGTGGTGCCAAGATAGGTCAGGTGGATCTTCCACAACCAATGAGACAGAAGGGAAACTAGTGCTAGACATCATGTAAATGGTATTGGTTGTGAATTTTGTGGCCTTGCCCCCAGTCTTTGTTGGAGGAAGAGGGGGTAGGCCTGGAGATGAGAGGAGTCTTTGATGGACCTAGAGGTAGGTGCAACATAATATCAATTGGATGGACATGAGTCAACACATCTTGGGGCCTCAGAGGTAGGGTAGGTGGTTTAAAGTACCACACATGATCTCCCAGTGTGAAATCCTATAGATTGCGGGTTTCCAAGATAGACTTACTCATGATCTCGAATGGTAGGAAATGAAAAAGGAAAAGAACAAGGAAAATGATTGTGTTGATTGGGAATGAACCCCACTGTTTCCCTGGTAACTGAGGTTGAGGTTGCAATTGAGGTTGTGGCTATGGTTAGGGAAACAACTGAAGAGACAGGTCTGATGGACCATTGGTGATGGTGGAGACAAAAGGTTCTGTAGAAATGGACATCATGTAAATGGACATGGTGTCTGAAGAAGGTGGTGGGGGGTGTACTTCTTCGATCAAGGTGATTTCAGACTCAAGGAAATGTTGAAGGAGGTCAGCTAGAGCCATTTGAAATTCAGGCAAGTCTTGGAAATGGTGAGAATAATGTCCATACAGATCGCAGAGGGCGCAAGCATGGTTTATTCTCAATGCCTTGTTTCTGACTATCGGCGTGGTTGGGAGTTCAACCACAGGGATGTTTTCATTTGTATCCATGGCATATAAATGCACATGGATCATTGGGATTTCAGGGAAAATCTAAGTTGGATGTCCCTGTTGCTTGCAGATGATGCAAGGTGGGACTTATCACGGTTCTGGGATGGCTTTGGAATTGTTTCCCCTAGCCCTTTTCGGGTGGGGCAGTGTGGGTGCGGGTGCGACGGTTGGCTTTTGCGGGCCGGGTGGAGGGTGAGACTCCACCACGATGGGTTGCACCGAGGTTAAGATGGCCTGTGGCATTACTAGTTGAGCCAATGGATCAAGATACCACACCAAAATTCCCAACGTAAAGTTAGGTAAGCTTAAGGTGTCCATTACTAGCTTGCTCATGACGCCAGGCGAGGGGAAGAGGAAGGGAATCGTATGGACTGGAGATGAGCCTAGATAAATACCTACTGGTTGCATGTGGGGCTATGGTTGTGGTTGCAGCTGCACAAAATGCTACTGCTGCGGGTGATGTTGCGGTTGTTGTTGGTATTGTGGCTGTGGACGATGTTGTTGTTGTGGTTGGGGCTACGGCTGCAGTTGTTGTTTGGGTGCAGCGGTGCTTGATGAGACCATGCACAAGTTCACAGTTTCATTTTGTGTTAGTGGTGGTGACACTAACGGGAAAGGAGCCATCATGGAGGTATTGACAAACAACCCAGGGCCCACATTCAACAATGGGGAGGCTGGTGTGTTTTCAATCATAGTGTTGGTTGTAGGGACGGCATTAGTGTGTGTGGTTTCCCCTTATGGCTCAATGGTGGTGATGGTAGGGATAACGTTGGAAGGTGCTGTTAACCCTTGTGGATCATGGTAGGTGAGCTGATCAAATGTCACAATCTTCCCTTCGTGGGGGAACATCATGAGATGGAAGACAGTTGATGCGATAGCTTGCATGGCGTACATGTAAATTCTCTCGAGGAGAAGGTTGTAGTCCAGTTGAGCATTAATGACCTCTTTGTCGATCAACACTATCTTCTCGGCTAATGTAATGGGGACATGGGCGAGGATTCCTTGGGATTTAGTGGGATGTCCATCATAATCCCGCATGGTTGTGGAGGACAGTTGCAGAATTGGTGATCCAAGTTTTTTCCAAACCAAGGTAGACATAACGCATGTGGATGCCCCCTCATCTACTATGCACCGGTGCACAACCAAATTTCGGATAGACACCAGAATTTGGAAGGTGATGGTGGATGGCATGCATGGTTCTCCATTCTCTGTGTCGAATGTGATCAACTTGGAGTCGGAGGGGTCTACTGCCCCAAGGGTAGCTAGTAAGGCTTTCCGCTATGTTGGTCATGTTTTAAGTACCTCAAGAGCGGACATGGTAGTTGGCATTTGGGCCAAATCATCCACAATGCTATAGATAACTACAGCTCTAGCTGTGGCATTATTGGTGACTCTACATATGGGGGGTCACGGGAACAGGGGTAACTGAAGAGGTAGTTTGACCGTTTTGGACGTTGATGCCACTGATGTGTCAGTGGGTTCGGTGGTGGTACCATACTGATTCTGCCAAGTTTGTAAGTTGACCTCTTCAGTCGTCATGGTTAGCAGGTGGTGAACACATGTTTCAGCTGTGGGAGGTTCCCCCGGAGCATTGGGATTGGCATGGGGAGGGGGAGCGGTTGCCACCAATCCTTGGATTGGTAGTGGGTTTTGAAGTAGCATGGGGGGTGGTCCTTGTGGTGCTGGGTTGGGTTGGGCTTGATTTGTAGCATTGGCAACTTGTTGGGCCTCGTTTTGAATGGCCTGCTTAGCATGAGCCATGAGGGGAAACTTGAATGTGTAGTGCCCATAAACATCACAGAGTGTGCATAGTTGGTTCATGTGCAATGGGGCATTGCGTCTTGGTGCATTCTGTCATGGGGGATTTTGGGCTGGTCGGTTTTCCACGGCATTGTTGGGAGGGTTTGGTTGTTGACCACCTCCCTGCGGTTGGTTATTGGCTTGGTTGTGGGGCTGGTTATTCCTAGATTTCCCTTGTTGATTGTTGGGGGAAGGTTGGTTGGGACGGTTTTGTTGGCAAACACTTGTCCCAATGGAGCAGGTGGAGTGGGGGCAGGGGCTTGAACTGGTTGCATTGGTGGTGCATAGTAGATTTGTGGGGGTGGTGGTGCCACAAATTTGGGCATTTTCCCCACATACTACTGTGTTGGCCAAGCCATGGGCTGAGCCTACTGCAGTGACGTAGGCTATGCGTAGGAATTTGTTGCTCCGGACTGGGACATCATTCTTGCATAGCCCGGGACTTGGTTTTGGTAAAAACCATTAGCAGTGTTGCTTGGTTGTAGTGTAATGGCAGGGGGGGTTGATCGAGGCTATAGCTATTGGGAGACCGATCCTATGATGTCATCCGCAGCGTGGGATGCCCCCGGGGNGGCTATAGCTATTGGGAGACCGATCCTATGATGTCATCCGCAGCGTGGGATGCCCCCGGTGCATCATGGTATGAGGTACTCAGATGAGGGGCATCTGGAATGACAGTGTATAGGTATCTAGATTGAGCATAGATAAGGTCAAACTATTGGTCCTTCATTATGGACTCTTCTTCGGATTGGGGACGTTCAAATGAAACGTCCTTTGCTATGGGAGGGAGTAAGGTCTTAAGGAACCAATCCAAGAAGATCTTGTCATCGAGTTGGATTTTGCATAGACTACGACGTCGTTGCCACTCATGGATATGGCCAGTGATATGAGTGGCAGTGTTCTGATGGCAGGATAGCAGGATCTCCACCCCTTCATCATATCTGACAGGGAGTTGGAAATACTGTAGGAACATGAAGGCTAGGGAGTTGAAGTCTGGGTATTTGGCCTGCGGTAGCTTAATGTACGATTTGGCCGCAACACCTGTAAGGGTGTGTTGGAATAGCCTCAACCTGATGGAATCGTCTATGATGTTGTTGGATGAGCACCATAGATGGAATGCCATTATGTGGTTTTGGGGACATTCCCTTGCTTTGCCTTCAAACTTGGGGATGTCTGATGGTAGCTTAGTTGGCATTGGAGGCAAAAAAACTTGATGGCGAATGGGGTCATTTGTTAATATTTCCAGATTAGGCAAGTTAAGATGAGCCATGATGGCAGATTCGACCCCAGGTTGATGTGGGATGGGGCTGTGATGGTGGTGGGGTTTGCAGGTACATAATGCATCGACAGAGCTGGGGGTGCTTGCAGTGGCACCATTGCAGATCGACCAATGCCCCCAATTGTTGTGGGGGGGATAGTATGAGTGGCGGGGACATTGTTACCATGTATGAAAGTAGGGAAAATGTAAGTGGATGGTCCACTGCCCCCCTGTGTGGTAGGAGGGGCAGTGTAGGTGGAGGGGCCATTGCCCCCGTGTGCTACCAGTGGGCCAGCTTGGCTGGTCACTAGAGGTGGTGGCAGCTAACTGATGACAATCTGCATAATTGTGCTTGGGCCACTTTCCAGGTTGTAGGTGACAAGTTGGGATGTGGACATGGGTCCACTTGCTAAGGTTATGCCGAAAAATGGATTCGGGTTGGCACCAGCCATGGGGCTTGATGGTGCAGTATGGAGATCTGGTTCAGATTGATATGGATATGAATCAGAATCAGAGGCTGTGTGGCCTTCTGATGGTGTGGGATATTACTGAGAATGGTTTTGACGATGTCGATTGAGTGTTCCAAATTCTTATGGTTCATCTCTTAGGCATTAGGAAGAGCATGAGGGATCAATTATGTTAGATTTTATCAAGCTGATGGGAGTGATATTTGGACCCTGGTTTCAGTGGCTTCCTATTAGCTGCAGGTGGTAACTCGGCCACCAAGACTACCAGAAGACAACACTTGGCTTGTTCCTCACAGGTGTTTCTACTCAATCAGAAGGGGTCGTTTCCCGTTTCTCTTGGCAATTCCTCTTAACAGCCAACTACTTTGGGGTTCCTGTGGTACTCCTCACAATGAGTTTCTAAGAAAAGCCCAAGTACTTCCCATAGTTGAAGCAGTCAGGGACTTATGTCCTCAAAGATTGTTGAGTTGTTTGTACTTAGTGTAAATTGGTAAATTTTAAGGCTCACTCATCATCATGAATTGAGTTGGGTTGATTAGTTGTTATGGTGTATTTGTTTGTTTGTTTTTCTGGTATTTGGTTTCTACAAATGATTTATGAATTAATCATGGTAGATTTCATGTCATTTTGTTTGTGGATGCAAGCAACAAATAATCATAAATTGTGAACAAATACAGTTATTAACCCTGAATGTTTGATGGCCTAACTAGATGACTACCTCACACTGATATTCCTCTTCAACCAAGAGAAGGTGATGGGCTCTCAACACAATGGGACTAAGCCCATCCGTAGATCCTTAGGTCACCTCTTGGATGCAAGGCTGGTCAATATGGAGGATGCTTAGCATTGTGAGAATCCCTCCTTCTCTACCCCCTCTACCTTCTAGGTCATCCAGTTTTAATGGATTGGAACAATATTAGTGGAGTGCATAGATCTATACGAGATTGCTCTTCGTCGTATCCCAGAATACCCTAGAGGGTGATGACTGGGTAGAGGAGGAAGGGTGAGCAATACATTTAGTTTTAGGTTGATTTTAATTAAGCTACATTCATTCGATTAAGCGATTAACATTTACTTGGAATCTACACATTGTTTGTAAAAGAAATTGCAGGAAACAAAAACAGTAACTCAAATTGACTTGTAGTGCTGGACAAAGGTGTATGAGCCGCACTAACCGTCCCTATGAAACTGAAATTTAACCTCTATTCAACTAAAATTGAAGTTTTGTTTGATAGGCTGCACATTTCTGATCAAATATTGCAAGGGGGCCACAAGATTTTTTCAGAAACAGGCGAGGGGGTTGCACAGAATGCAGAAAAAATCACGGACTATGTTTCTGGGTTGAAGTGGCACTTATCAGGGGATTAAGTGCACCTAGGGTGCACCTGTTTGGCCATTAAGTGTGCCCTCACCTCACTTTCAAGCCCGATAAGAGCGCCCTACCCTGAATTTGGGGTTTTTTGTGGTCCAGAGTCAGATCTGGCTGACAGTAACTTGTATTGTGGCCAAATTGACTCGATTTTTCCTATCAGAGGCTTCGACAGTACTTATAACAGAAAATAAACTAGATTTAAAGTGAATTTAACAGGAAATTTTTGAAAACTATGGCAACAAATTTTAATAAACTTGCAAATTAAAAATTTGGACTAAGGATCATGTGGGGTCGACCTGGTATGTTCGCCAGTTCTATAGCAGGGATTTCTCCTTGTTACAGGGGAAGGAATGGATCCCTTCTATCTATAGGACAGAAGGGTAGGTTCCTGTGTGGATAGATGTAGAAAATGAAAACGTAATGTAAATGGACAACAACTAAACTAAGAATAGAAATAAGAGAGAAGTAATGGTGAACCCCTCTGCAAACAAGGGTTAGGGTTCTGCCTCCAATAACTTGCAAACAAATCCTAAGCTACAATAAACCTTGCAAAATAATGTTAAACATAAACCTGCAAATAAAATATTGGTTAGAAAGCAAAGAAAACTAAGAAGCAAATAAATAAAACATGAAAGACAAGCTATACCTTCTCTGGTGGAAGTGGGTCACCATGCCCTAGCTTGTGGAAGCACCTCTCTTGGATGGGGGCGCAATGGATCAATGGAAATGGAGGAGAGGGAGTATGGGTGGCTTGAGAGGCAAAGGTCTCAAGGCATGCATGGGAAGCATAACAATATGCAAGGGAGAAGTGTTTTGAGAGTGACCCTCCACCCTCCTTTTATATCTTTTTTAGGGGTTTTAGGGTTTTAAGCCCTTGGTCTGGGCTTTAGCCTTTTTTGGGGATTTTAGCCCCTTCTGCCCTAAATTTATCTCCTTTTAGGGTTTTAGGCTCCTTTGAGGGGTTTTAGCCCCTTTTTGGAGGCCTTATCCCCTAGGAGAGTATTTTAGGCTCTGTTTTGGGGTTTTTAAGCCCTTTTCTTGATCCTTAAGCATTTTTTAGGGCGTGGGGGTCTAATGGAGGGTCATGGAGTGGTGTCCTTGGGTGGTGTAGGTCATAGAGAGCTTAGTGAGGGATGTTTTGGGTTAACAATTGATTCCCTCCAACATGTCTTCATTAAATCAATTCCATTTTTCTTATCATGATTATTGCAAAGAGATTTTTCCGGTTGATTTCCTTTATTCAGAATGTTGTTATGAATTTTATTTATTGAGTAAATGATCAGATAGCCATATAAAGTATGACCAGGTTGAATAAAATGATGCGGTAGTTAATACTTTTATGATAATTAAAAGGTTCATGATCTCCAATGTGATAGTCGGATTGAATATGTTTTTGGCATTGTATCAAATGTATCTACTATCCTAAATGGTTATGAAAAACAAGTTTTTTCTTTTGAGTATCCAAATTATAATGAGTAGATCGATATATCAGCATGTGACAATTTTCAATGTGAGCTACTGAAATACAATAAAGGACATGGAAATGAGAAATTTTCTCAAACAACACAATTGAAACACCTCAACTATGACAACACATACGACAGCCATGAGTAGGAAAGTGGACAGCAATACGTAATAAAAAATATTGAGCAGCAGTTACATATTTTAAATCAAAATAAAGGTATCAATTTCGGGGTGAATTTTTATGTCTTTCATTATCCTTCTACTAAGTTATTGGAACAATCCACAATGAGTATTTTTGAGCCGTAGCTTTCAGAAAACAATGAGCCTATATCTGTGATGCTTGAATCTGATATTATAAGAGACCATAAACAAGTTGTGGAGCACAACTTGAACAGTGTAGTATATTTCATGGAGAAACAATTATATTTATTTCATCAACTAGAAATACAACATGAATTTCAAGATCTTGTTGCTGATTGGATGGAGTTGAATTTTTCAAAGGTTTCTAATACCCTAGATTTTGGCATGTTTCCTATTTTCAGCTGTAAGTATCAATTGCTTATAGACCGTTTATTGCATTCATTACATCTTTTGTTTGTTTTCTCAAAGAGTGGCATGCATGGATTTATGTTTTTCAGTTAAATAGTTTGGTGGTTTCATTGGAAGTATGATTACATGATCAACTTGATGTCTTCTAAATTAGAGTAGTAGTGTGGATAAATAAGCTCATCATCGAGCCTTTGCTTTAGTTTGCATAGTGTGACTATATTGTTGTGTGAAGATTATTCTCAGTTTGCATAGTGTGACTATATTGTTGTGTGAAGATTATTCTCAGTTTGCATAGTAGTTTAAGATTTCAGCATTCAATAAGAAGTGTCTTTTCAAGTTTTCGAATAAGTTGCAGAAGTTTGAGATATGAATGACTCCACTGCCCAATGGATAAGGCATTATACAGTTGTGGATTTTCATATTGTAGTATTTCTAGTAGAAGTTGTGTGTTTCATCTTGTAATTTTTTGGTTTGTATGATGTGGATATTTCAAGAGAAGCTTTGGTTTCTAGAGTGTAACATACCCAAAGCTGAAAAATAAATATTAAATATTTATTTCAGCAAACAAATTATGTTAATTTTTATTGTAAAGTTTATGACCAAGTGGGTCAAGGATGATTGTAATTGAATAATTATTTATTTTAATAATTAATAAAAGGATACACATATTCAGGTGAGACTGTTGAATGAGTTTTCATTGACCCATTAGGTGGAAGGAGCAGTTGTAGAAGGCTAGTTGACAAGTGGCAGCACTAGCATTCACTTTCTAGTTGTTGCAAGAGAATAATCCCTAAAATAGTGGTCATGTTCCTTGAGAGGTGGAACTGAGATGGTGGCTCATAAAATTCTGAAACTGACCCAAAGTCCTAGGCAATATTATATAAACCATCAAATTGAGCAGGAGCCTCACCACTAATTCTGATTACGGAGAGAATTAACTTTGTGATTGCTGCAAACTGAAAATTCAGGCACACAAAGAATTTGATGAGGGGATATCTAAAGTGTTTTGTTGAGTTAAGTCTACTACTGAATGCTGACTTGCAGAAATTTTTTGTGTGGTAGAGATCTCCGTCCTAGTGGTTTAGTGGTTTAGTGAGGCTTTGTAGCCAGTAATTTATTCCATCTCGTTCCAGAGTTACTCTGCAAACAAATATATTAACCTGGATGTTAAACCGCGAACAATTTAAATACAAACTGGTAATAAGAGTAATAATGAATATTACAGTTACCTTTCTATAGTTCATTAACACACAGTCAACACCATAGTAGATATTGCAAACTCCATTAATGCTTGATCCGAGCTCATACTAGTTTAGATGGTGGAAAAGGCAGATTTTGGTGGTTCTTCCACCTTCAAATACAGACAGGGGAGCATTGAAAACAAGCAGACAAAGACCCTTGGAGGAATTGAAGGAACTATTAACTTTTTCCAAAACCTCCATGAACTGATGTGCATAAAAATAAAGACCCTTTAAAACCCTCAGGGTTTTACAACTCATGCTTTGTTGACAGTTGGACAAATGTATTGAAATTGCAGGGTCTATCTTAATGATGAATCTTTACCTTGTCCTTATTTATTATTAAGTGGATATTGAAATTTAAAGCCGACTGTCAACACATCACATCAAATTGAAACCCTTTCCTTTGGCATATTTTTCCACATTGGAGAATAGTATGGTTTACATTTCAAAGTCTTTTCGTATCATTTGTACTTGCAAAGGTAAATTTTGGTCGTTAGCATACTTAGGATAAAGACTATCGCATTTTATAAAATAGTTACCATGAACTATGTCTTTTTGAACATCGAAGAATAAATAAATAAAAAAGGGATTAGGATTAGAACCTTGTCCAAACCTTAGTGTCACTATGGCGTTGCTCCATGTGGCATCTTATTATAGAGTTTGATGTTTAAAGCTGTAATGTCGAGGTACCTCACTACCTGCACATAATAGACGATAATATTCATGCATTAGTCATGTTGACTAAGTAATACCATGATCCATCCCTTGTGCAGCTCAAGTTTAGAACGAAATTGACAAACTATCATGCGAAGGCAAGTTAAATATAGACAGTTTTCTTGAGTCACAAAATAGTGTCATGTCGGCAGATCACTAGATAAGAAATCTAATAATAACTTAGATTCAAGACAATAGTAATGCATAATAAGAGTATGAAACATAACATCTCTTTAAATATTTCTTACTAGGGATTTCTAATGTTTCATACAGTAAATAATTTTTTTTATGAAAATGGAGGGATGTTACATGTGGTATCAGAGCGAGTTCCAACACTAGGCTTGATTTACTCACTCGCATATAAGTAACTATTTTTTATTTTACAATTATTTCTATCCAGAAATATAAAATCTGTTTTGTAGGAAATAGAGAATGCTGAAGCCTCTGCTGAAAATGGTTCTCAGCATAATAACCCCGAGACCTTTTATGTAGATCTGAATAATTCAGAATTACTATAAATTGTCAGAGAGTTAAAAGATGAACTACAAACTCTGAAACATGATAATGAAAGAATTTTGGAGCTGAATGAAATTCTATTGGACAAAATACATAACCAGGAAAAATATAAAAGAAATGATATTGAAATTGGTTCTGAAACAACATCCTATAAATGTAAAGGAAATAAAGAAAAATATTCTGATAGTGAATCTTCTTCAGAGGTTAAAACAAGGTCACACAGGGAAAAGAAAAAATACATAAGTGACAGCAATGAAAGTGGCTGAAAACCTAGGATAAATAAGTATAAACCCTACGAAGAGATTTATGGAGAATTCAAAAAAAAAAAAAAACTCCCATGTTTAACGGGAAAGTATAGAAAGGAGAGGAAGCAGAAGCTTGGATGTCAAGAATGAAGAAATACTTCCATATTTACAACTATTCTGATAGACTAAAGGCCATAATTGCTATTTACAATTTGACCGGAAAAACCAATATCTGGTGGCAAGATATAAATATGTGTTAGAATAATCAACCCATAGTTACCCATATTTGACATTAATTAAATCATTTTTGTCTTATTCCTAGATTCCTAGATTCCCTCTATATGCTAGTTGACTTCTACATGTTCCTAGAAGTCAATACTTTCTAAAATGGGTCATGGAATTCTTTGGAATCGTCCTAGAAACATATTTAGCAATTCTTCTTTATTCCTGGTTCCTTAAAGTGCATAGCTGATTTTTCTGAAAGTTTCCTTGCTTTATAGCAGTTTTAAGGCATAAAGGAAAAGCTAGTATAGGGGAAATTGCCTTATTGTTTGACCACATCATCCTCCTTCCTTTTCTCCAAAAAAAATCATGAATGAGTTGTCTTTCCACCACTTATTATCTTTCCCACTTTCTTTAGCTAATTCGTGAGGATCTTCATAGATTTGGAAAGTTCTTTTTCCACCTATGGGGGATTTGACTTGATTTAGTAAGCCTTCTTTTTGACCAATTCGAATAGCAACCTAGTGATTTCAAATATCTCATGTAATTATATAACTGAGTATCCTATTACTTAATATGGTTGGATTATGTACACTTATTCAATACATGATTAAGTTATGCTCTATTTTCAGTTTCCTTTTGTGTGAATTTTGCATGTTTGATTAGCAATTTTGTGAGTGTAATTGATCTATCACTTGGGTTCAATTTCCACATGGTATCAGAGCCTTTGTAGATATATTTTTCTCCTTTAAAATTTTTATTGCAGGTTCGACATCACTGACTGGGAACACATTCTATTGACTTAAGAGCACAGGAGCTGGGATATGGACCAATCTCAAAGGATCATCTTGACTCCATTCAATTTCTTCGAATGGAAATATCAGATGGAGATATTATTGAGAGAAAAAGGTATCTACAAGGTTACCATGGCTACTGACGTAAATACCAATGCAGCTACAGAGAAAATCAAATGGCACAACAGGAGGGATGAGGCCTATGGTCTTTTGTGTTTGAGTATTTCAAGAGACCTCCTCTTTCATCTTGATTCATTGAAAAATCCTAATGAGGTGTGGGAGAATATTGAATATATTTTTGGAAATACAGATTATATGAGAGGACATCAGATCAAGAATGAATTGATCTCCTTAAATCCCAGTAGCATCGAATGATTTCCACTCTATTTTACCAAGTTTAAGGCCCTTGTTTTGCTGTTAAAACAATATGGGATTGAAAAGAAGGAGGAGAAACTAGTTTTTACTATTCTCTCAAATCTTGGTCCTGACTATTTAGTGTTTGTTTCAACCTTCAATTCCACTAAATTGATAGCTCGAACCTGGAATATTCCTAAGCTTGTTGAGCTCATGGAAGAACTCACTCAGGAGCAAGATAAATTGGTGATGATGGGCACCATCAAACCTTCAAAATGCCAAGCTTTGGTTGTTGGAGATTTGAAGGTGGATTCAAAAGAAAAAATATAAAAATCCACATGAGCAAAAGAGAGACAAGGAAAAGTGTCAAGAGGAGTCCTCTGGCTCCAAGAAGAACCCCCAGAAGAAGAAGAACAAAGGAGAAATGAGAAAGTGCACATACTGCAGTAAGGGATATCATCCTAAAAGCTCTTGTATGAAAAATAAAATTGACATGTTGTCTGAAATACTGGAGAAGAAATACATCTACCTTCCTGATTACTCAAAGAAGAGGGAAGGAGGATCAAATTCAGAAGACAAGGAGAGAGTACATGCCTTGGTTGCTGGAACCTCAAGCTCACCTAGCTTCATCATTGATTCTGGAGCTTCCAGACATATGGTTTCAACAAGGGAGAACTTTTCCTCTCTTGACATGTCGAAAGGTCCACAAATCATTTTGGGAGATAACTCTCTGACTGACAATATAGGAAAGGGTAGGATTGATCTTGACCATTGTAATTTCAATAATGTGTTGTATGTTCCAGGTCTTGCCTCTAATCTCTTGTAAGTGTATTAGATGACTCACAATGGGTCTATAAATAAAGTCATCTTCTCCCTCAATGAAGTTGAAATCATAGAGATTTTGAATGGTAAAGTCATAGAAAAAGGTGTTGTTGATCACTCTTCAAAGGTATACAATTTTTCCCATTTTCTACCCTACTCAAACCCCTCTGCTCTTCTTACTCATGCTAATAAAGCAAGCAAGCTTTGGCATGAAATATTTGGCCATATTAACTACAAGTATCTTCCTAATTTGAGGGACAAAGATATGGTCATAGCGTTACCAAAGATCAAGTTTTCTAAGGGAGTCTGTCAAGGTTGTATCCTAGGAAAACACCTAGAGGACAAGTATGAGAGAGCTAGTCATGAGATAACCACTGCCCCTCTTGAGTTGATCCACAGTGACATTGCTGGTCCGTTCCCTCATATGTCCATGATTCAATCCAAATATGCACTCACCTTCATATATTACTTTTCCAGGTATTGTTGGGTTTACTTCCTAAAGCATAAGTCTGAAGTTTTTGACCTCTTCAAAGTCTTTAGTGCCTTGTTTGAAAACCAGTTTAGGAGGAAACTCAAAATATTCAGATATGGAAATGGTGGTGAGCATGTCAAGTCTAAGTTCATCCAGTTTTGAAAATATGCTGGTATCCATATGCAACATTCTATTCCTTACACACCACAATAAAATGGTGTTGCTGAGAGAAAGAAAAGACCACTAAAGGACAACTTGCATGATGGAGGCTAAAAATTTTCCACCAAACTTTTGGGCCGAGGCTATAAGCTATTCATCCTATATCTAGAATAGGATTCCACATAAGCAGATTGATGGTATGACTCATTTTGAATCTTGGAGTGGGCACAAGCCATATGTGACCCATTTCGGGATTTTTGGCTCAAAGGCTTGGGCTGGGATTCCAACTGAAAAGAGGAAGGATTTGCAACCCAAAATCCAAGAGTGACTGTTTATTGGCTATTTAAAAAGGGTACAAGCTGATCAACTTGAGCACTAACAAATCTTTCATTGAAAGAGGTGTTCAATTCGAAGAAGAGCCTTTAGCAGTAGTTGAAATTGGAGAGTCCTCTTCACCACCACAGCCATTGATTGTAAGTGAAGAGACTAATGAGTTTTCTAATTCTGATATGTCTGATAATGATGAATTAATTTTATATCCTAACATCCCTACAATACCAAATTGGGCAGAAAGGACGATTCATGCACCTAGGGAACTAGCTGGAAATCCTAATGACACTAGGAGGACTAGATCTCAATTTGAGAGTGCCCTTTGTGTGAAAGATCCACTCTTTGATAAGAAGTTTTATTTGATTATATATTCTGATACATAGACATATGAAGATGTAGAACATGAACCAATATGGAAAAAAACCATGAAAGAAGAATTCAGCTCACTCAAGAAGAACAACATATGGGAACTGGTTGATCTCCCCCCAGGGAGAAAGCTAGTGAAGTGTAAGTGGGTCTTTAAAACTAAGATTTCTTCTAATGGTTCACCTTTCAAATATAAGGAAATATTGGCAGCCAAGGGATACTCTTAGGTACATGGTATTTATTACAATGAGACCTTTGCACCAATGGAAAAGATGGACTCCGTAAGGCTAGCTCTAGCCATTGCAGCTTTGAAGCAATGGGAGGTACATCACATGGATGTGAAGTGTAATTTTATGAGTAGAGATCTGAATGAAGATATTTATATTTAGAAACCAAAAATTTTGTATCTAATCCATATTTAGTGTGCAGGTTAAAGAAATCATTGTATGGGCTCAAGCAAGCCCCCAGGGCTTGGTATGCCAAGATTGACAGTTTTCTGTTGTCACTGAGTTTTGTTCGATGCAAGTATGATGTTAATGTCTATTTAAAGCTGATTCATGGTTTTTTAATGATTATTTTTCTCTATGTGGATGACCTACTGATTACAGGAATTTTAAAGAAAGATATTGCCTCCTTGAAGGATGCAATGAACCATGCCTTTTCTACGACAAATTTGGGATTGTTGAGCCAATTATTGGGTCTCGAAATTGCTCAATCCCAACATGGAATCAAGTTTCATTAGTCAAAGTATGCTTCATATTTGCTCACCAAGTTCAGCATGAAAGATTGCAAGCCAAGCAAGACTCCATTCCTTTCAAGATTTAAGCTTGAAGAAGCAGGTTCTTCTCCTATGGTAAATAATACAATGTATAGGCAGTTGATTGGGTGTTTGCTTTATCTTATACATAATCGACCTGAATTATCTTATGTAGTTAGTGTGGCTTCGAGATACATGGATCAGCCTCATGATATACATTAGAGAGTAGCCAAGAGGATCCTAAACTTTGTTCAGGGAACAAGGAATCATGGGATTTTCTAAAAAACAAAATATGACTTAGAGCTAGTTGGATTTACTGACACCGATTGGGAAGGTGAAAATACAGATTGAAAGTATACCTTAGGATATGTGTTCATGCTTGTAGAAGGACCAATCAGCTGGTCAAGTAAGAAGTAGAGTTCCATAGCACTCTCATCTACAGAGGCAGAGTATAGAGGAGTTGTAAATGCATCTACTCAATGTTTATGGTTGCAGGGGATACTTGGAGAATGTGGTTTCAAATCAGAGTTTCAACAGTCATCTATTGTGACAACCAAAGAACCTTTCGAATCTCCATTGATCCAATTCAAATACAAAGAACCAAGCACATTGAGATCCATATGCACTATATCAGGGAGATTGTGCATGATGGTACCATTGCTCTACTCTATTGTGCATCTTCAGAACAAGTAGAAGATATCTTGACCAAAGTATTCTCTGAGAAGACCTTGAGTAATCTCAAATCATTGCTGGGGATTGCTGATCATGTGGTGAAGACTGATTGATAACAATATTTCCAAAATTTTGTTTCTTGTCCATGTTTAAGGGAGGATTTTCCTGTTGATGTATTTGTAACTTCGGAATGTATTCATCTATGTATCTTATGTATTGCAACCTGATGTTTATTTCGGGATGTATCTATTATGTAATTGAGTCATGTTGTCATGCCCTGATGTTCCGATCAGGAGGATCTATAATGTAAACGAGTCATGTCAAGTCATAGTGGGTAACCCTCTGATTGTCTAAGGGTTAAAGTCCCTGGAGTTCTGGCGCACTAGGGTTATTAGACTCTCCTAGTAGAGGTCGGACCTAGTAGGGTTTTAGTCATGTTGGGATTAGTATAAATAGAGAGCTGGGGTCTCTACTTAGTTATTAGACTCTCCTAGTAGAGGTCGGCCCTAGTAGGGTTTTAGTCATGTCGGGATTAGTTTAAATAGAGAGCTGGGGTCTCTATTTAGTACACATCACTCACACACTCAAGTGTAGGGCATAGTTGAGGAAGGACAAGACACTGGGGCTAGACAAGAAGAAGATTTCTGCTGTCGGGAGTGCATTTTACTGTTTTGGGGTTTTACATCTTGTGCTGATTCTATCTCTGAGGAAGTTGCAGGGTTTTCTCCATTTATGGTTTCCCCAATGAAAAACATTGTGTTCATTGTCTCTTGTGTTTGATTGCTGTACTTGTTATTCTCTCAGTAAAGATCCTAACATATTGCTAGCTTAAATGTTGAAAAACTAACATGGTATCAGAGCTAACCTAAGAAGAAGACACTGTGCAGCTGCGAGAACTAGGGCTTCCTAGTTTGTGGATCTTCCTCCACATATTTTCAGCAAACGTAAGGTGGAATAACTCAGCTCATTAGGGTGCATCTTTCTGTCGAAGCAGAATCCAATTCTAAGGTTTTTTAGTTTTGGACCTGTCACTGCTGTTGGAAATTATGGATTTCCACAGAAGAGGAATTTTTCAGTGATCCTAGGCTTGGATTGATCTCCTCCCCAAAATTGAAGTTAGGGACAAATTTCAAGACATTTGGGTGGACAAAATTCTAGAAAAGCAAAACCCTAATTTTCTCTTCAAACAGCTTTGCAGGATTTCAGCTCAAGTTTCAGATCCGACATCTTGAACCTGGTAAGATCTAAAATCTTTTATATATCCATCTAAGGTTCTCAGTTAATATGTCTCATCATACCAATCTTGATGAAAAGATTAAGGGATCTGATAACTTTCGAGCCTGGAAGTATAGGATCTCCCTAGTCTTGGAAGAAAATGAGTTAGACTCCTACATCCATGAGGAGGTTCCAGTTCCAGAGGGAGATGAGGCAAAGGCCTTACATAAGAAGAAGGTGGTTATGGAAAAGAGGATCATTGTTGATTCTATCAAGGATCACCTTATCCCACATGTGTCCCCTCTCAAGACACCTAAAGCTATGTTTGATGCCCTAACCAAATTGTTTGAAGGGAAGAACATAAATCGGAAGATGACCCTGAGAAACCAACTGAAGAATGTGAATATTTAGAATGCAAAAAAAATCCAGTATTACTTCAAAAGAGTTTCTCAGATCAAAGAGCAACTAGAAGCAGTTGATGAAGATGTGGAAAATGAAGATATTGTGATGACTACCTTGAATGGCCTTCCTAGGTCATGGGATTCTTTCATCCAAGGAATCTGTGCTAGAAAGAAGGTAGTCAAGTTCAGCAGACTATGGGAAGAGTGATCTCAAGAAGAAGCTCAGATAGCAGCTCGAGAAGAGAAGATGGGAAGTGAATACCAAGATCTCATGGTACAATCCAGGTCTCACTCCAAGTCAAACAAAAGAAGACCTCATAGCTCCAGAGGTAAGCACTCTCACAAAGATAACACTATAAAAGATTTATCTAGGATGATATGCTATACATGTGATGAAGCAGGACACTATGTAAGGAATTGTCCTAAGAAACAGAAGATAATGAAGAGGATCAACAAAAGAAGACATCATGCTCATGCTACAGAGGATGATGAACCATCCAGGAAGAGATCCAAATATGAAAGTGAATATTCTTCAAGCGAGGATGAATATGTTCTGATATTCGCTCTCATAGGTAACATTACTCATGGAAGTGATGATTGGCTTATAGATAGTGGGGCTTCCAAACATATGACTGGATTCAAGGAATCTTTTGTGAGACTGTTAGAACATGAATCACCTCACAAGGTAAAGCTAGGAGATGACTACCAATATCCAATAAAAGGTAGTGGGGAATATTCCTATAAATTAGGCTCTGGAAAATCTCTAACAATTTAAGAAGTATTGTTTGTCCTAGGACTCAAGAAGAACCTTCTCTCCATATCAGCATTAGATGCAAAAGGAATGCAGGTTGCATTCATAGATGGTCAAGTCATCATGTGGCCAAAAGGAAAGACTATCAATGATGCGGTAGTGATTGGAGAACAAGAAGTTGCATTATACAAATTGAAGGGCCATCCAGAACAAGCCTTGGTCCATGACACAATAGAGCCAAGTGAACTTTGGAATAGAAGGCTTGCACATGTGCAAGATAAAGCACTACCTATTGCAAGCAAAGTTGTCGAAGGTATTCCAGAAATCCAAGCAAAACATGATGGGGTCTGCAAAGGATGTGAAAAAGGAAAGAATACAAAGAAGACATTTCCAAGCAGAGAAACCAAAGCCAAAGGAATCTTGGAAATCATCCACTCTGATGTATGTGGTCCTACGTCATCAAGCTCTCTAAGTGGGTATGCATATTATGTTTCTTTTATTGATGAATTTTCTAGGAAGCATGGGTTTACTTCATGAAGAACAAAGATGAAGTATTTAGTAAGTTCAAGGAATTCAAATCCTTGATTGAGAACCATACTGAAAAGAAGATTAAGACCATTCAATCAGATAATGGTGGAGAATTCACTTCAAATGAATTCAAAGAGCTATGCAAAAAATCAGGGATTAAGAGGGAGGTGTCCACTCCTTATAATCCACAATAGAATGGGATTGTGGAATGGAAGAATAGAACTGTCATGGAAGCCGCAAAAGCAATGCTTCATGATCAAGACCTTCCTATGCATCTTTGGGCGAAAGCTGCCAGAACAACGGTGTATGTGCAAAACCGTACTCCACATAGAGTACTTGAGAACAAGACTCTTGAAGAAGTCTTCTCTAGAAAGAAACCAAAAGTCAGCCATCTCAGAATATTCTAATGTCCTGTGTACATCCACATTCCAAAAGAGAAGAGGAATAAATTTGATCCTTCAGGAAAGAAGGGTATATTTGTGGGATACTCTGAAAGCTCGAAGGCTTACAGAATATATTTCCCATGATACAAGAAGATTGACATCAACAGGGATGTGACATTTTATGAAGACACAGCTTACAACGAATCTAGAAAGAGACCTACTAAAGAACCTGAAGAAACAGAAGCACCCAGAATTCATGATACAACCATGAATGAAGAAACGCAAGAAGGAGATCGAGAATTTGAAGAACCACAAAGACCTGTAGATCCACCTCTAGAGAAGAATCCTCATAAGAGGAAACCTGCTTGGGTACAAGAACTTATCCAAGGCACAGAAAGATATGGGGCTCCAGAAGAGAATCACAGAGAAAGAAAGTGGACCAGATCCTGTTTTGGGTATGTAGCTTTACTATGTGATTTCATTGATAAAGAACCTTCCAGTTATGAAGAAGTGGAAGAATGGAAAGAATGGAAGGATGCTATTATTGAAGAGTACCAATCAATCATGAAGAATGATGTTTGGGATGTTGTACCAAGACCAGATGGGAAGTCAGTTGTAACTTCCAAATGGATCTACAAGATCAAACATGCTGTAGACGGTAGCATTGAAAAATATAAGGCAAGCTTTGTAGTTGGGGGTTTCTCTCAGAAAGAGGGAATAGACTATGAAGAAACCTTTGCACCTGTAGCCAGATACACTTCCATCAGATCAGTACTTGCTCTGGCTGTAGTGATGAAATGGAAGATACACCAGATGGATGTCAAGACTGCCTTCTTAAATGGTGTAGTGGAAGAGGAAGTGTATGTAGAACAACCACTCGGTTTTGAGACACATGACAGGGAGTCTCATGTATGCAGATTGAAGAAAGATATGTACGGTTTGAAACAGGAACCTAGGACATGGTACGATAGAATAGATAGCTTTCTATCCAGTTTGGGATTTACCAAGAGTAAAGCATATTCCAACCTTTACTACAAGGTTGAATATGGAAACCCAATGATGCTTCTACTATATGTAGATGATCTGTTTGCGACAGGTATGGATGGGTTGATTACTGATACGAAGAGAAATCTTGCTGCTGAGTTCGAGATGAAGGACTTGGGTATGATGCATTATTTTCTAGGTATGGAGGTGTGGCAAAGTGTGGATGGAATATTTCTTTGAACAAGGGAAGTATGCAGTATATATCCTAAAGAGGTTTGGGATGATGGACTGCAAGACTATGGCCACACCTATGGCATTGAACCTGAAGCTATTGAGTGATGCTTCATCAGAATCGGTTGATGCTACGATGTATCGTCAGATGATTGGATCATTGATGTACCTGACAAACACAAGACTAGACACTTGCTTTACTGTGAACACCTTGAGCCAGTTCTTGACAAATCTGAGAAATGTTCACTTGATTGCTGCAAAGCATATTTTGAGGTACCTGAGGGGTACAGTTGATTATGGGCTCAAGTACGATTTGAATCAGAAGATTAACCTAGAGGGTTATGTTTATTTGGATTGGGCAGGCATTGCCATCGATAGAAAGAGCACTTCAGGGTGTTTCTTCAGTATGGGATTAGGTGTGATATCTTGGTTTAGTAGGAAGAAATCCTGTGCGGCACTGAGTACAACTGAAGCATAGTATGTCGTAGCCTATTCAGCTAGTTGTGAGGCAGTATGGCTGAGGAAGCTACTGTCTGATTTATTTGATCTTCGGATGGATGCTACTTGTATACATTGTGACAACCAGAGTTGCAAGAAGTTGTCAGA
Organism: Pseudotsuga menziesii; assembly: GCA_001517045.1. Classification (NCBI taxonomy): domain Eukaryota; kingdom Viridiplantae; phylum Streptophyta; class Pinopsida; order Pinales; family Pinaceae; genus Pseudotsuga; species Pseudotsuga menziesii. The sequence goes on from LPNX010252603.1 coordinate 279,904, forward strand.
GAATCGAGTGTTCCATGACAAGTCGAAGCACATTGAGATAAAGTATCACTATATCAAGGATATGGTGCAGAGAGGAGCAATGAAGCTCCAGTATGTTGCGACGAAGGAACAGATAGCTGATGTGTTGATGAAGCCATTGGCCAGAGTGAATTTTGAGTAATTTAGGGAGAATCTTGGTGTTCTCTAGATCGAGGTTTCCTCCAATGGAAAGTGATGAGTCCCAAAGCCATTCTGATGAGTAGGTCAGATGTAAGGGCTGAGCCATTCTGTCATGGTGAGAGGATTCAGTTCCTTCCATGTCAGATATGAGTGCTGAGATTCATAGCCATTCTGATGAGCAGGTCAGATGTAAGGGCTGAGCCATTCTATCATGGTGAGAGGATTTGGTTCCTTCTAGGTCAGATGTGAGTGCAAGCCATTTTGGTGAGGGTGTAGGACTTGTTTCCTACCAGGTCAGATGTAAGGGCAAATGCCATTCTCCGAGAGAATGGAGGCACCTGGTCCGTTACTAGGTAGCTCAGTCTGGGACTAGGGGCCTTTCTGGTGAGGGTGGAGGATTTATTTCCTTCCAGGTCAGATGTGAGTGCAAGCCTTTCTGGCGAGGGTGGAGAACTTGTTTCCTTCCAGGTCAGATATAAGTGTTGAAGCCTTTTCACATATGTTAGTGATGTGATGTCCTATCATGCTAGTGAATGTGAGTGCTGGACCTTTCTTATGTGATTGTAGGTTTCTACATGATCAGATGTGAGTGTTGGGCATGCCTTTTTGACAAGTAGGTCAGATGTAAGTGCTGGGCGAAGAACTACCTGATGGCTAGGCCTACAACCAGCATGAAAGAAGGCTAGCTCTGTAGAAATTCCTATGACGAGATAGCACACATGATGATGACAAGATGAGATCCAGATCGAGCTATGATCTAGATCTAGTTATGATGACTCTGAGAGATCGATATCAAGTGATGATCCAGATCCAACAGTGATGATCCAGATCGAGAGATGATCCAGATCCAGTCTAGTGACGATGATCCAGATCGAGTGATGATCCAGATCCAGTGATGTTGATACAGATCTAGTAATGATGTCCCATGATGATCCAGTTCTAGTGATGATGATCCAGATTCAAAATATGAAGATGAATTGAAGACGAAGATGACTTGAAGACTCAAGAAGACTCGAGATGCAGATGACGAGATGATCCAATTGATACAGAGAAGAAGACCAGTGCTGAAAATTGTGTCGAAAGAATACCTTCCTAGTTAAGAGGGAGTGTTGATGTATTTGTAACTTTGGAATGTATTAATCTATGTATCTTATGTATTGTAACCTGATGTTTATTCCGGGATGTATCTATTATGTAATTGAGTCATGTTGTCATGCCCCGATGTTTCGATTGGGAGGATCTATAATGTAAACAAGTCATGTCAATTCATAGTGGGTAACCTCCGATTGTCTAAGGGTTAAATTCGTCGCAGTTCTGGGGCACTAGGGTTATTAGACTCTCCTAGTAGAGGTCAGCCCTAGTAGGGTTTTGGTCATGTCGGGATTAGTATAAATAGAGAGTTGGGGTCTCTATTTAGTACACATCACTCACACACTCAAGTGTAGCACATAGTTGAGGAAGGAGAAGACACTGGGGCTAGACAAGAAGAATATTTCTGCTGTCGGGAGTCCATCTTACTGTTTTGGGGTTTTACATCTTGTGCTGATTCTATCTCTGAGAAAGTTGTGGGGTTTTATCCATTTATGGTTTCCCCGATGAAAAACACTGTGTTCATTGTCTCTTGTGTTTGATTGATGTACTTGTTATTCTATCAGTAAATATCCTAACATAATGCTAGCTTAAATGTTGAAAAACTAACATTTCCCACTGGGTTTTTGCCTCTTTCCTTGGTTGTATGGACATGTAGTATGTAAAAGGGTGATTAATCCTTGTTGCTAGGAATCACCTTGTTGTTAGGCCCTATAATTTTATGATATTTACTCATAATTTTAGGCTTAATGGGGGGAATTAGAATAATCAACCCATAGTTACCCATATTTGACATTAATTAAATCATTTTTGTCTTACTCCTAGATTCCTAGATTCCCTCTCTATGCTAGTTGACTTCTACATGTTCCTAGAAGTCAATACTTTCTAAAATGGGTCATGGAGAACTTTGGAATAATCCTAGAAACATATTTAGAAAGTGTGATTTATTCCTGGTTCCTTAAAGCGTATATCTAGTTTTTCTGAAAGTTGTCTTGCTTTACAACAGTTTTAAGGCATAAAGGAAAAGCTAGTCTAGGGGAACTTGCCTTGTTTTCTGACCACATCATCCTCCTTCCTTTTGTCCAAAAGAATTCATGAATGAGTTCTCTTTCCACCACTTATTATATTTCCCACTTGCTTTAGCTAATTCATGAAGTCCTTTTGTGCACCTATTGGGGATTTGAATTGATTTAGTAAACCTACTTTTTGACCATTTCGAATACCAACCTAGTGCTTTCAAATATCTCATGTAATTATATATTTGAGAATCCTATTACTTAATATGGATGGATTATGTACACTTATTCAATACAACATTAAGTTATCTATCACTTGGGTTCAATTTCCACAAGAGGGTCAAAAATATGAAAGAGAAGTACTCAACCTCGAGAGTTTTTAAGAAGTACTTCAAAAGAAAGTTTTTCTAAACAATATTACGAGGAAAGAACCAAGGAGTTCTACGAGTTAAAACTAGGTTCCATGTCCATGAAAGAGTTGAGAAACATGTTCTTAAGTCTACTCAGATACGTACCTTATATAATAGATGAAAAACCTAAAATCCAATGGTTTTAAAGTTATCTACCTACTAGTTTCAAATATAGTACTGAGTTTGATTATCTAAAAACTTTGGAGGAAGCTATGAGAAAGGATGCTTTCTATTATGAGAAGAGTAATAAAAGGGAGTAAATCTCATAACTTCTCCAATAATAACTATCAAAAAATTGATTTTAAGAATAGAGTACCCTAGAATATTGCAACACCAAAAGGCAGGGATATGTCTAACAACTTTGTTAAAAATACTGAACAAAGGGAACCTTCCAAATGACGGGAATTTCAACGACCACACTACAATAAGTATTGTCTAAATCAGAAGGGGACCATCAACAACATACACAGTCTAGGAAGAAGAAACGGTTTGAGATGTGGCAAACGAGATGCACATGATAAATGCATCCTTGGAGAACCGACTGGCGGATCACATGACTTCCATGGAGGACGTGCAAGGTATGATACACAATTTTTATGTTTCCATGTTAATTGATCCAGTTTCTAGTTTAAGTTATTTATCTCGTAGCATAGTGGAAAAGAGTAACTTATCCTTAAAAAAGGTTGAAAAATCCTCACTGGTCTAGTTAGCCACAAGAACTAAAAGAAAGGTGATAAATTATGTTGAAAGTTTTAATTTGCTTATGAGTTAGATTGAAACTCAGGTCAAGCTAAATGTGTTACCTTTAGGATATTACAATGTCTAAATGGATTGGATTGAAAAAAAGCATGGCATATTTTAAACTGCAACGAGAAAACTTTTACTTGTTTGAATAACGAAGGAGAAAGAATTATCGTCACATGAATACCTAGAAAGATATATGTTAGACAAATTACAATGTTACAAATGAAAAAGGCTGTAAGGAAGGGTTCTAAATTCTTTCCTGTACACACTGTAAATAATGAACAAATCTATAAAGAAGATAAACTAGGATTTGAGGATATTTTGATCCTGCAAGATTTCGCAGATGTATTCCTGGAAGAAATTCTAGGATTATCTCCTAAACGATATCCGGAATTCATAATTGAATTAGTAACCAGAGCGGTACCTAATTTGAAATCTCCCTATTGAATGAACATCTTGGAGCTGAATGAATTAAAATTACAACTACAAGAATTATTAGACAAACATTATGTAAGACCAAGTGTATCCCCTTGGGGAGCACCAATATTTTTTGTTAAAAATAAAGACGATACTCTGCATCTATGTATAGACTACTCTCAATTTAATAAAATGATGATTAAGAATAGATATCCTCTGCCTCTTAATGATGAGATCTATTTAATTAGATATGCTGAGCAACGATATTCTCAAATATTGACTTAAGGTCTGGATATCACCAAGTTAGAATTAAAGATGAAGACATCTTACAAACTGCTTTCCGGAAAAGATATGGGAACTATGAATTTGTGGTTATGCCCTTTGGGTTAACAAATGCACCAACAACCTTATGTGCTTAATGAATAGTTCCCTAAGTAAGTACTTAGACAAATGTGTAGTCATCTTTATAGACGACATATTAATTTATTCTAAGACAAAAGAAGAACATGATGAACACCTAAAGATAATTCTGAAATTGTTAAGAGAACATTAGCTATATGTTGTTGTTCAAGAAAACACACCCTTATAACCTAGGGTCTATGGGGTTACCAACTTACTAAGCTATACTTGTGGAAAATCATCCATGTAGAAATTGAAATAGGAATAGGAAGAAAACTTTGCAAACCTTGTTTATCATGGTTTATCCAAGCCTTTTATTCTCCTCTTCCAGTTGCTTCCACAGCTTCTAGGGCTTCTCCAATCACCTACAAAGAACAAGTTATTCCTAAAAATATATTTTATATATATCGATGGTTAATGGAAAACATATTCATAATGAAATTATAAGATAATTCAATAACCAACATATACAAGAGTGCACAATATTGGAAGAAGAGATTTCTTTATTAATAAACAGAGAATGGTGAGATTACAACCCAACTTCTAAAACAAGTGATCCTTCTCCAAACCAAGGACAACCACCAAGGAATACCACCAATATAACTTTTCTCTTCTAGGAATGATTGATTAGACCCATCCCATGCCGTCTATTTATACATGAGGTAAATGAGAGGTTTCAAAGGTTAGGATGGTTGAGACAGTTGAGATAGTTATGATCATGGGCTCAATTCATGTTTTATATTTTTTAAATTCAAATTAAGGTACATGAAAGTATTGGTATAGGAAAGTTGCGTATGACACACTCCTTTATTTAAGGAAACCCACGTGTTCAATGTGCACATGAGTTGTAATGCACATACTTGCATGTGACATGCAAGTTGCTGTGCAAATAGTCGGGTGTGCAACCCTAATGTCTAAATAAAAATATATTTAGTTGGTCAGGAGATGTTGTATCAACAATCATTCCCATCTATAGTTTTTTGGATACTTCAATCCAGTTTGTCCTTTTGTGTCATAGCATATTAGATGTCAGTACTCGGACAGAGAAGTTCCATTTTACATGATAAAAAAAGCCCCCTAATGTGAGAGTTTAAAGGGAAGCAATGGTCGAAATACATGACAGTCTTTAATATTGGAGAAGTCATGTGTCCAAGGAAGTAGAGGAAATATCTAAAATATATACATATAAAAGTCGTATATAAAATCATATCCGAGTATGCCATGTTCAATATATTCAAAAAATATCTCCTTTACAATATTTGATTACATCATATGATAGGGGTAACAAGACCACATATATTACAAAGGTGGATCGAAGCCACAATATACAATGATAAGTCTTAAAAAACTGGAAGCTGTGTAACTGATCATAACAAAATATTGCAACTTAGGTTATAAAAGTGAACCTAAGGTCTTCATCGAAATCCAAAGGAACCAATACAATCCCTACCATGTGAATAGATGTGTTGAAGTCAAACATGGAAGGAACTCAATAGAATGTTAGACAATGAGTGAAACTGACAACTAAATCAAAGGAGTTCACCAATAATGGTAATGAATCCTAAGGTGCCATCATAAAAAAACTAGGTCTTCATCTTCAGGAAGTCAGGAGAAACCATGGTGTGATGAGGAAGGCCATAAATCCTCCAAGATATCACAAGAGTGACTAGGAACTGGATATGGGAAGGTAGACACAAGTAATACTCAGATAGGATAACGATGGGAATCAGGATAATAAGAATATGGAGCACAGGGACTTCAATTAGTGAACCTCTCACATAACACGTGCGATCGTGGGATATTAAAGAATACCCTTAATTTCCAGAGGTATTGAACCTAACTCTTTTTGTTGAAACCCCCTCCTAATACTTAAATCCTCCTCCTCACCCATTTTTATACCTCAATCCTTATAAACCACCCTACCCACCCCAACCTTAAACCCCTCATCCCCCCAATACCTGCAATATATTGGTTCAATTTTTGATAATTTTAAAACCCATAATATGAACTAACGTGATAGGATATTGGTCAATAAGTGAATCCCCCATGATATGGAGGGATATATCCTTGAATAGTGAGCACAACATAGAGATGACCCAAGGAAAATTATAACTTGCAGATAGGAAAACTAGACTTATTTGTCATGTAGGAGACATCATCAGATTCCCCATGTATAAAGGACAAGTGGAGGAGTATAGAATCAAAGTAATACATGAGATGAAAGTGTAAAATGAGACACGAGTATCGAAAAATTCAGGGAGTGCTATGTTCAAGGAGGACATGTTGCCACTGTTTATAACCCAAAGAGAGTAATTCTTCCTTATATTTCCTGTTAATTTTTAATGAGTCCAGGAAATTCAACTTAGGTCTCCATTTTTGACAAGCTTGAAGAGGGGAAAATATAATGCTTGATAAGGTTACTGATTCGTGGATTTTATGAGCCCGAACTAGTACATGCTTGTTGGTGTTTTCATATTTTGAGAGTCTTAAAACGATGAAGAAGATTCTAGGGGTTTTTTTTCATACAATTTAGTCTCGTGAGGCCGGAAAAGTATAAAAGAAATGATAGAATAACTCTCTTATCTCCCGAAAGACTAAGGTATACCTTTTTTGTACTTAGTCGGCAAGGTCCAAAAAAGGGGTAAACTATCACCAAACTAACTCACCTTCAAGAGTGGCAAGTAGCTTGAGTTTTATGAGTGTGAAGGAAGGAAAGATCACTTAGAAAGATCCATTTGATTATGAGAAATGGGGATTACAACATTAAAATCAATGCTTTGTTCTTTAAGTTTTAGAGAGCATGACAAAGGAATAAAGTATGCTTAGAATCATTTTCATGTTTAGGTCCAATGCACGAAAATGAGAAAACTAAGCTCATAATGGGTGTTTCTTTTCTGTAATTTTAGTCCCTCAGGTCCAGAAAAGTGATAAACCTATGCCTGACAATACTCTTCTTAATTCCGAAGAAAAGAGAGTTCTCCTTTTTCGTAACTATTCCACATGGTCCAAAGAAGCGATAAACTACCACCAATGTGGATTCCTATTCATTTATTCTTAGTGAGTCTGAATGGACAAGCTTACTTGGTAGTTAAGTCTATTTTGAGGAGTTATACTTAGGCCTAAAGAAACTCCATAAGGGCGGGGATCCTTATAAATAAGGATAGCTCACAAAAAGATGCAAAACGAAGGCTCATTTTTTCATGAAAAACTTCTAAGAAGGATCCCGCAAACCTACCACAATTGTGGCATGGGTACCAAAAGACACTAAATTATTCTAAACTAGGGTACCCATGAAAAGGAGGCCCTATCCACAGAGGAACAATGATTTATATGAGATAAAAATGGTTAAACACCATAGTCTATGGTCAAAGAGGCAAACCTAGGGTTAAAACAGATAAGGTATAGATGCCAAAGTACATATGGAGGACAAAATCCTACTCTATATGATTGGATAGCAACTTCTTAAAGACCTTGAACCTGTTGCATTGAGGACAAAAAGATGGTATTAGTTCATTTATAAAAAATAATTTTTAAACTATAAACTATAGGTTGAAAACTTTGAAATTTGTCTATATATAGTTCAAAAACTCAAATAAATACCATTTGTCATTTTTACCCACTTTAGCAAGTTTTCACCTCTGACTTAGATTGCTCGATGAGGACAAATCAGTGGACCAATTCAAAAATGTAAGTGTCAGGTTGGTTAGCTCTTTTCTCTCCTTCATTATATCCGCTTTAATTTTCATTTTTGTGCCGGCCCTAAAAAGGATATGTAGTACACACAGGTATGCAACTAAGATAGTCATGTATACATGTTTTACCCGTGACTTGCTTAAGAGAAACCCGCGTGTGACATGCGACATGTATAAAGAACAGCCACGTGTTCTACATGGCATATAAAATTTTACATCATGGACAAAATTGGAAGAATTGAATGGATTCTAATGATCAATAGTGGTCAATTGGGCAGGTACAACATGGTTAGAGTGGAGAGAACGAGAGCATCAAGACATGGATTGAGATACTCAATGAGATGCCCCAACTTTGCAATATTTATGGAAAATTGGTTAACTGAAGTTCTTCTGTATTTTTTATATACGGTCCAATGTCCATTTACTTGATCATTTGATCAGTTACTCAAATCACGACCTTGGTGCTTTTGATCTTCAAGGGGAGATCTTGGAAGTAACAGTAGAAGATATGTACTTTATCACAAGGCTGTCTTGCAGGGGTATGCCTATGAACCTCGAGGGTGCTGGTAAGTATGGTGACCCTATGAGTGTCCAAGACTATGTTGACACTTACTGCACACCAGGTACTTAGAAGAAGGGATCATGCATCCCTATTGTTCACATAACCAGATTCCCATTACAGGTAGTGGTAAGCATAGTGGTGAGGGTTGCAGGATCATCTTCATTGCATTTGTTGATCCTATATTTGTTATCACTTTTGACAATTAAATCACTCATTTAAACATATGTTTTATTATCTTTTTGCATATTTTATGTCACGCAGATCACTATTTAACGCAGGTATGTATGAATTTAAGGTTTATACAAAATCCATTTATCATTATCATTTTATGATTTTATTAATTAAAATTGACATTATTAAAGTGCATTTGATATATTAATTGATTTGTATATTTGTTTGTAGGTTATATAATCTTTTTTGGGACAAATTAACAACAAGCACCCATTCATCTTGCCATGCGTACATCACGTCCAGCTCGTCATCCAACTTGCTGTGCAATATTCGTTGGTATTTTTTCAGGTGTTAAAACATGTTACTATAGACCACAGTCCTAAAGCACACCAACAAACAAACATTTCCTTTGACCTATATCTGTGCCCAACATATCCAGCTCATGGTTCAGCTTGCTATCCATCTTTTCGTTCATATTTATAACCAGATTGTGCACTATTGAGAACTGATTTCAGGCATTAAAACGATTGAAAAAACCTGCAAACGACCTGTTGTCCATGCTTCTGGGTAATGAAGCTCGCATTCTAGATGATCTTCCATCTTGCATCCTCCTTTGTCGATACCTCACCAATAGTCCACGTGTTGGGTTGATGTATTATGCCATGTTCTAGAATACTCGCCCGTGCGCTCTCCTTTGCTCGCCACCAGTCGACCTGCTAGAGTAACGAAGGAGCTATACGCCACATCTGAGAACCGTTTGCAATGGAGAAGGAGCCTGTGCATTACACTGTCCATTGAAGAGAACCAGACTCACACTGAAGAAAGGAGGATGACTATGCATTGGCCTACGATTTGTTAGATGTCATAATGATTGAATAAATTTAGAGAGCAGTCGACCACTAAAGGGTAGACTTGTTCATCTCTGTAAACAACTATATATACCAACCTCTATGTGAGAGCTCAGTTAGCTTGCAGTTTTATCAGTTCATGCTTTGATTTGTTGTTTTTGAGCACATTGTATTTCTATTCCATCGTTTGAATAAAGAGTTGTATGCTTTGCTGTTGATTATTGCGTTTGAGTAGAAGTTATGTAGGCATCACCCCTGATTACCGAGAGGGACCCTCATCAACCAGAGGTTTCTTCCTTTTTCTTGTTTATTTGTTTTATCTTTTCTATTGTAGTTATTTTAAATTCCAGTTAGTTTTATTATTTCATGTAATGCATTTTATTTCCAGAATTAAATAACTAGATTGCGCACATAGTTTGCTTTCAAATTTATTTTAGTCATTTTATTTCCAGTTTACTGTTCAGTTTATTTACAAGAAATAGAATAGTTTTCTTTTATCAAGTTAAATAGGTTCAGTTTTGTTTATTTCCTTTCTGTTACAAGTTATGCAATTTAAATTCTAGTTTATCTCTTAATGATTTATTTATGTTCATGAATTTGTTTAAGTTTATTTCATTGTTAAATTTGCTTAATAAGTAGTCCTACTTATTGTCTTTATGCATTAGATTTAAATTTGCACGGATTCAGCTGATGATTAGATCATTTAGGTTAATTTTTTTCATTTTAGTTGTGCATACTGTCATTCAGATAGCCTATTAAAATTGTCATTCAGTCACCCCTTTCAGACCTATAGTTCAGTCTGTCATGCAGCCCTTAGTTTCATTTTTAGTGTTTTTAATGTGTTTTGAGATTGTTTTCAGTTCTGTTTCTTTAGTATTTGAAATATACTTTGACTAAGATAGTTAAATGATAGTTCTATTTAACATTAAAGTTAAATTGGATAGGTCTAGATTATTTATTAAAAGTTGCTTTACTTCTTTTCACCTTGAATATGTGTTAAGCTATTTTATGTTTTGTTTCTTGAGTTTGTTTCTGATTTCTTTTTACTGGTGTATTGTTTTGTATTTATGTTTTTGGATTGATTTATCCATTTGCATGTAAATTTCGGTATTGTGTGTGTTACCCTTAGTATGTTTTCAGGTTATTCCTTTTCCACTGTGTGATTACTAAAAGAGACTTGTAGGACAAAATTCAAAGATATTCCTATTAAGTTTTCTACTTGTTGCTTTCTATTTAGTTTTCTTTATTAAGTTTTCTACTTGTTTATTAATTAGGTCTTCCTTGCATCTTAGTTTCCAATTTAAGATTAGTTGTTAATAGTATCATTTTTAGTTTAAAGTTATTTACTTATGAAATAAATTGTCAATTATTTAGTTTAATATTTTGTTCCAGTTTAATTACCTTAATAATTGAATTCTTAGGAGTTTGACTCAGTTTTTCATTTTGAAAGATCTTTCGATCTTTTATTTGTTAAAATATTTCTACGACACCATAGGAACCCCTCTACCTTCGCATATATTTTGTGTCGACTCTAAGCCTACCAACCCTGGTTGATAATTAAATATTAGGTGAATTAATTTAGATTTTATAAAACACCCAACATTTTTGGTGTCGTTGCAGGGGAGTTGTTCTGTAAGGTAGAGTAGAATTCCATATGAAGCTTAGCAGTAGGTTGGTGGCGAGGGAGCAGTAAGACGAGAGGTAAGAACCTGCACATATGTTATAACAGGTGCCCCCAAATCCAGCAACATTGGTAGCATAGGTTTTCTTCAGTTTAATTTTTTCATGAGTAGACTTAGAGATCCTTAGGGTAGATTTGTTAAGACAGAAAAACTTATTGAAATCCCTACTAAATTCCATAGGGGAGGTAATTCCCCAACTACTAACTCGGCAGAAAGGTATCGAAAGACGCATATAGGAGGTAGTTCTACCCGAAAACCGGAAGAGGCCCTCTCAGGGGACCTTACTAGGGAATCCATAGAGGGAGAAGGGAATTTGATAGGAGGCGCTAAGGACCCCATCCCTGAGGAAGTTCAAGAGGACCAGCCACTAGATATCTCTAACCCTCTACTAGTCTTGACTCCAAATAACACAACTTTTTCACTAGTAAGAGATCCGAATTTCGTTGACTTTGTTGATCCTGCCCAAGTAAAATCTCTCTTTGGAACCTCCATAAATCTAGTTATATCACAAATTAAAACTTCCATAGTAGAACCTACTATCCCTCCAGGATTTAATAGAAACACAGTTGATTAGAGGAAGATCTCTCCCAAAAAAGAACATTGGGATGCCCCATTATCACCTCGAAAGGAGCCGCTTAGGTATATTTACGTTAAGAATACAACTTATATGGAGAGCCAAGGAGAGAATGAAGATCATGATGAATTTAGAAATGACGAAGGAGAAGGGGAAAATCAAACTGAGGCTACCTTTGGGTTCCTTATTTTAGAAACGATGCAGGATGTAACTATGAAGAACATCGCTCCCTCCTCCTTGCCTACTTTCTATGGAAAAAGTAATGAGGACCCAGACACATTCCTGTTCGAGTTCGATATCCTTTGTAGGAGCTATAATTATCTACAAGATGCTCACAAACTAAAACTCTTTCCCGCTGCACTAAAAGATTCCTCCTTGAGATGTTTCATAGGATTAGTAAAATTCACTTTCCGGACTGGGGACGATATGAAAACTTCATTCTTGCAAAAATATCAAGAATACTGCAAACCTAAGGACTCTCAACATGATATATTCAAGATACAAGAACTTGAAGACGAGATCCTAGAGGATTATCTCGAAAGGTTCGTCTATACATTACACAAATCAAAATATAGTGACCTACAAGAAGATGCAATATGTACACCTTTTCTTAAGGGGATCTCCAAGGACTTGTTAGAAAGTATTAATCTCATGGAATCTTGAGATATTTCTCATAAAACCTTTGCACAAATCAGTGAGATGTGTAAAAATTATTCTAGGAGTATGGGGAAAGTTGCAAACTTTTTTTGAGATCCTTACAATAGAAATGTAAGAGGAAACATTCCTATTTCAGGTGGAGTTACAAGAGTAGAGTTAGGAAACCTATTGGAGAATTTCAAAACTAACATCTTAGGAGCAATGGGTTCTCAAATAGATGCTTTACAAGCCAAGAAAAGGTAGGATGAAGAACGCACATCAATGATTTTTTTGTCCAATATGTAGAACTAAACATCCCCAAAGGTACCTGTCCATTAAACAACATCTCCGTATGTCACATCTGTATAGAAGAAAATCCAACAGATAATTTCCCATCCTTGCTTGGGTTGCAAGCCATCTATAAGAGTGGGGATGTAGATGAAACATCTAGGAGGCTTCCTTGGAAACCTAGAGACCAACCAACATATTAGAACTTTCCACCGCAACCTCCACTCTATTATCCTCCATATCAGCCACCTCAACAATGGAACAATTTAAGTTGGAAGAATTGGCCACCCCAGTACCCTCCTCCTCATTTTACACAAAAACAAATATTGGTAACAAGGATGGAGAGGAAAACCATATCCTTATTCATAACTATCCCTACACCTAATCATGCTTATCCTCAACATCAAACAAATTTTTAGTAAATTTCTCCTGGATTTGTACCCCCAACCCCTTTTATCACACAACAACCTCATCATTTTCAGAACACAAATCCTCCTTGACCGACATTATTACCTGTGAAACTGATACCTAACCCTAATAATAAACCAACTCAAGCTCTTAATATCATTGAGTTGCAAACTCTTCCATCATACCTTATTTCGACTGTACCTGTACATGAAATCCAATTACGATCTGGAAGAGTTGTGAATGATAAACCCAAGTCATCAGTCATCATTCATGAAGCAAATGAAGAAGAATAGGATTCAAATGAAGTCGTGAATGATTCTATTTTGGAGGATGTGAACATTCCTAAGGTTGCAGTACACAACCATCCTCCACAAGAAACTATTTAGGAGCAAAGAGTTCCCCCATTCGCGGAAAGACTAGTGATAGAAAAACCTGTAGTTCATCCGGAGTATAAAATTTTGAATCAATTAAAGAATATATGTATTAAAATCCCTCTATTACAAGCTATAAAAGACATAACAATTTACAACAAGGTAATAAAGGAGCTATGTATTAAACGCTTAGGGAAGAAGCAAAAGGACCCTCTCACAATTCATGTTATAGGAGAGATGTCTGAATGTATGACAGGCTAGTCCCATATTTTGCAAGTGCCAATCCTTGCCTTATATTTGTAGGTGCTACCATCATCAGAAAACTTGGTCTAAAACACCCACTTGCATTGAACCAGTTTCCTTCCCAGAGGAAGAGAAACTAGCTCCCAAGTAGTGTTTTTTCTGAAGAGAATTCATCTCTTCATCCATGTCAACTTGCCATCTCGGATACTTCCGAGCATGGTAGTAGGATTTTGGGTATGAATTAATCATAAAATAGCAAGTTTTAGATATAAAATTATCAAGACAAGAGAGTGCAATACCTACTCTTTGGAAATTAGACTGGGTTCCCCTTGGATCATCCGGATTTCCAATGTTATCTCCTGTGGAGGAGAGTGTCTGTCGGGCCCATGTGGGAAGATGATTTTGTACTTCAGGTTCTGATTCAGCATCTGATGTTTTCTGCACACTAATATCAGGAATTAGAGGATCCAAATCAAGGTCATCACCCCCAATTTCATCATGCAAATATTCAGTAGAATAGGAAGGAAAATCAACAGTTTTCTCCTTCACTAGTTCCACCTTCTGAAGAGGCTCATTGAACTTGAAACTTCTCTCAATGATGACCTATTTTTTTTTATATCCAACAGCTTGAAACCTTTTGATTAATTAGGATACCCAATAAACATACATTCTATGCTTTGCAGTTGCAAATCCCTTCTTTTATCAAGTGGAATCCGGGCCCATGAAGTGGACCCAAACATCCGCAAGTTAGACACATCCGGCTTGTATCCGAAGTATGCTTAAAAAGGGGTATTCCATTTCATGGATGAGTGTGGAACCCTTTTCTAAATGTATGCTGCAGCATGCATGGCTTCATCCCACAAATTTTCAGCCAACTTATTTGATTCCAACATACAGGTGGTCATCTCCTTGAGAGACTGATTCTTCCTTTTCGCTACTCCGTTCTGCTGGGGAGTGTAGGGAATTGAATGTTGGATCTGAATACAACTTTGGGAGAATATGTGCAAAAACTCATTACTGACATAATCCCCACCATTATCAGATCTCAAGTTCTTGATCTTAATCCCAGAGGCATTCTCAATCAAGGCCTTTAGTTCAAATTTTTTTTCACATACTTCAAACTTCTTTTTGAGAAAGAAGACCCATGTGTACCTTGAAAAATCATCAATAAAATTCAGAATATACCTTGATCCATTCATGGATGTGATAGGCATTAGACCACTGATATCAGAATGTATCATCCCCAATATGCATGTATCTCGGTTTGCCTTCCCCCGATCAAGCTTGTGCTCAGGGTGTTTTCCAATCACATAGCCCTTGCAATTTCCAGTGGTTGCCTTGATTACCAGGAGGCCTTCAACCATGGATTTTTTCTGTAATTGCTGAAAATATTTGAAATTTAGATGGCCAAAATTTTCATGCCATAGCCTAATAACTTCATTTCCATGAGTTAGCAGATCGGTGGGCCTTGCATTTGCAACAAAGTGAGAGAACTCATAGGCTTTTGCATGATGGTTTGCAAGGCCTTTAGCAATGAGTTTCCCGGATGCAAGATCCATTATATCAACATCATTTGGGATGAAAGAAACTTTATTAGGTACTCCTATATGTGTCATTTGACAGAGACTAAGGAGATTTGATGCCAGAGACGGTACATACAAAACATTTGAAAAATAGCCATTCTCAAGATCAACCATACCTTGTCCTTCTGAAATAATGGTGGATTCATATCCCATGTGGATGGGGATGGATTTGTCGGTATCCAAGGATGAAAAGGATTCTCTTTCATCCATCATGTGGTTTGAAGCTCCAGAATAAATCAAGAGTGCTTTGTACTTTGAAGTGCTTGCCATGAGGGCATGGCCTTTTTCATGCTGTGGTTCTCAATCTTGCTGATCTCTCCTCTGAAAGCTTTCCAGAAGATTGATGTGAATTCTCTCAAGGAGAGAGGTAGCTTAATCAAGATTTTTCTTCATGCAGGCATGTTCAAGGTGGAAGCCCATCCTGCAGTATGAACACTTGAATTTTTTCCTTTCCATGATGCCCTTTTCCTTTGTTCTTCCTTGATCCAGAAGATTCATCATGCTGTTGGTTTTCAACTTTAGGCTTAGGAGCTTCAAATTTAGTTTTTGGTTTCTTCTGCTACTTTCCTTTACCATTTAGATCTTTGGGCCCTAAGACATGGAGGGCTTGATCACAGGAGGATCTGATGATCCCCATCTAGACAAGCTTATCATGTTCACTTGTTAGGGACTCAATGAAGGCATTGAGTGTAGGAATCTTCCATCCAGGGGTTGTGAGCTTCCCTGCACAGAATGTAGAGACAAAAACTGAATAATCAGCTCTAAGTTTGGAGAGTATGGTGAGGATGAGCTGATCATCCACCTTCTCCATTTTTCATTGCTTCAAGAGTAAGATAGTGTGCTTGAACTTTGTGAAAAAGTCATTCAATGTCTCGAAATTGGAAGGATGGAGAGACATCAATTAATTTTTGACTTGGTAAACTTTCAAATCATCCTACTTTCCATATAGGGTTTCCAATTTGTCCCAAATTTCCTTTGGAGTCTTCAATCCCAAAAGATGGAAAAGAAGATCCCAGGAAATTGAGAGGCACAAGAATCCGAATGCTTCATATTTATTGTTCAAGAATCTTGATTTTTCTATAGCAGAACCAGGCTCATCTTCAGTGTCTATCATGACTCTATAGAGTCCTCTGGAGCGTAGCTAAATCTTCATGTCTCCTTTCCATGAGTGGAAATTGAATGGAGTCAAAATATCTACTAAGGAGGCCATCTGGATCTGCTGGAGCGAATGCTTCACCTATAGAAAACCTGAAAATCACAATAGAAAGGGAAATGTAAGATCGGACAGCCTGCACATTTTAGGCTTTCATCACACCCAACATAGTCAACCAAGCAAGCTTGATCAATAAGTGGTAAGCCTTGGATTCTGGTGCAGTGCTGGACTTTTGAGCTATTGCTCAATTTTCATGCAAGATCTCTCAAAAACCTTGTTTTTGAGAGATTTGAGCTTCATTCCGTCGTGATCTCTGATACCATATTAAACTTGCACAGTAATATACGGACTAAACACAAGTCTCATCAAAGATTAATAACAATACGGCATGGAAATGATGTAATTGTGGTACAAAATGAGTAGCCTCTGTTACGGAGATAAATTCCTATGGCTTGGGGTACCACAACAGACAGCTTAACTCCAGAAATCAATCCTTTCCAATATGTAAGAGAAATCAAACATCTAACACTAAAGGATCAGACCTCGTACCTTATTCTGGATGGTTGAAGTAGATCCCCATTGAGCTTTCCAACTTTAGCTTGAATTGATGAATCACTTCATCAACAACAAGTAAACAAGACAAACATACTATATATATTGGTGTTAAATCTACTCTAGCATATATAATCAACAATGTATAAGCATTTGAAATCATCCATGGATAAAATATTCATTCAAACATACATTATTGGATAGGAAAAGATATTTCTATTAATATAAAATTAGAGATTACAATGAATACAACCTCTGTCGGCACGTCTGCGAATCTGAGAAACAGAATCCCCCACTTGGGCCTCCACCACCTCAATCCTCCATCTCTCGATAGCAAGTTCACAAGAAAAAGGAAAGCTTGGGAATAACACCAAAGTGCTCCAAGGGACAAAGGGATGCAGACTCAAGCAGAAGTTCTGGAAACAATGGAAAATAATTTCTTTGCTCTCAATTCTCTCATGCCTTTAATGTATCCAAAGGGTTCCTTATATAGCTTTTCAATGGGGTAATGAAAGGTTGAATCGGAGCGATCTCAAGGCATATGGAATGCCAGGAGACAAGTGAGTTGGATCCATGTCAAGGAAAAATCCAAAAGGATTTGGATTTTGTACACATCCCGATGTACGCGGTTTTAGGGGTCAAACCCACGTATATACGCGATAAGGGGTTTAAAAGTCACGTATAGAAATTTTCACATGTTTTTAGGGATGGTCTAGGAAACATCAAAGGACAAAAAATTGTCCAAGGGGTCTAAGGAGTCTATAGAGGGACAAGGGAAGGCCATACAAGTGTGATTCATTTGGTGTGGTAAAATAAGCTATAACAGATGCCCCCTAAGGTGTGAGGTCAGAGGGGTCATACGATGGTCGAAATACATTATAGGTCCATCCCAGAAGTGGAGTGATGAAGAATCCCAAATGGAAGACCAGCCACCCAATCAGCATAGTACAATGATACAACTTTGCACATAACTGCAAATACATATAGCAGTCCCAGATACATAAGAGTACAATGGCCATGAATAGGCATGATAGAAAACATCACATAAGTGGTCATCACCACGTACAATATACATAGATCAGAATCTCCATGATGAAGATATACAAAGGATCATGATCTCCATAATGGTTGTGTTACCACCTAAGTTGTACTTAGTGGTTTTTATCAAGTGAGCCTAGTGAACTGGACAAGGATAACTTGTTCAGACTTCAAGAGACCTTTGGAAGTACTTTTGGGAAGTGCTTGTTGTATCATATCACATGTTCATACCCCATGGGGGAGTTGTAATAAATGTTCTAGCATGATAGTGTCTGTAAGAGACTCGGTCTCTTAGACTTCATTTGTCAATCCGATCAGCCCAGGGTGTTTTTTCCCTTGGTTATTATTGGTTGTTGAATAAACGACTGATAATTTCTGAGTTTTTCACTCCATACCTCCAAAGTTGGGGTGGTCGGCTTGGCATTTGTGCCTATTGAGGTTATTAGAGTCTGTGTGTCAATGTGTAAGCATGCTAGACATCTTTTTTGAGTCATATGAACATGTCTAAGTCCCCCTAGGTGTTTTCCAATTTTTCAATTTTTTAGTTTTTTCAGGGTTTTTTATTAAATTTTAATTTTTCCAAAACTTAGGCTATTTTTTAATAGTTTAATTGGAAAAATTGAGTCTGTAATAAAAGTGGGCCAAATAATCAGTTTCATTCATGTAGGTGCTCATTTTGAAGCTAAGAGCACCATGTAAACCCATGGACCCACTTTTTCCTAAGTTTTGTGTGATCTTTCATCACTCAGGCCAGAAAGCCCCAAAAATCAATTATTGATTATTTTAATTAATAAATTGATGAATAATGGAGCAAATCCAAAATCAAATAAATCAATGGATTCTCAACCGATTTGACTGAAATCAATCAGATCTAGAGCAGATTGACTAGATCTGACAAATCCTTGACTGAAGGAGGGGATCAAATCATATCCAGAGTTGATCTACAGTGATCTTTATGGGGAATTTCGCCCTCCCTCTCTCCTCAACACGTTTTTGGATCAACTGGATGATTTTTGGTGGATTCTTCAGTGTTTGGGCCGATGTGTCAGTGTATGGGTTGATGTGTCAGCCAGATCAGGCCCCCGGTTGACAAGTAGGCTCAGTTCAGCCTCAGTTCTTCATTGATGAACTATCCATTAGAGGATTTCACTTGAGTCCATGAGGAATTGCGCCCCACCTGGGCTAGATGGCCTGCAAGTTGTATAAATCAAGGCACAACCTCCTCTTCCAAGCTAGTTAGAACTGGGATTGAGGTGCTGCTGCTATTGTATTGTTGTAATTCTCATTTGAAATAAAGA